>JAVGWX010000017.1:47054747-47337247 GCA_036924085.1 Ariolimax columbianus
GTCTGTGCCCCCTCAAGGACCAAGCTGTCTGTGCCCCCTCAAGGACCAAACTGTCTGTGCCCCCTCAAGGATCAAGCTGTCTGTGCCCCTCAATGACCAAGCTGTATGTGTCTGTGCCCCCTCAAAGACCAAGCTGTCTGTGCCCCCTCAAGGACCAAGCTGTCTGTGCCCCCTCAAAGACCAAATTGTCTGTGCCCCGTAGAGGACCAAGCTGTCTTTGTGTCTGTGCCCCCTCCAGGACCAAATTGTCTGTGCCCCCTCAAGGACCAAGCTGTCTGTGCCCCCTCAAAGACCAAGCTGTCTGTGCCCTCTAAAGGACCAAGCTGTCTTTGTGTCTGTGCCCCCTCCAGGACCAAGCTGTCTTAGTCTGTGCCCCCTAAAGGACAAAGCTGTCTTTTGTGTCTGTGCCTCCTCAAAGACCAAGCTGTCCTTGTGTCTGTGCCCCCTCAGGACCAAGATGTCCTTGTTTCTGTGCCCCCTCAAGGACCAAGCTGTCCTTGTGTCTGTGCCCCCTCAAGGACCAAGATGTCTGTGCCCCCTCAAGGACCAAGCTGTCTGTGCCACTCAAAGGCCAAGCTGTCTGTGCCCCCTCAAGGAGGAAGCTGTCTGTGCCCCCTCAAGGACCAAACTGTCTGTGCCCCCTCAAGGACCAAGCTGTCTGTGCCCCCTAAAAGACCATGCTGTCTGTGCCCCGTCAAGGACCAAGCTGTCTTTGTGTCTGTGCCCCGTCCAGGACCAAGCTGTCTTAGTCTGTGCCCCATCAAGGACCAAGCTGTCTGTGCCCCCTCAAGGACAAAGCTGTCTGTGCCCCCTCAAGGACCAAGCTGTATGTGTCTGTGCCCCCTGAAGGACCAAGCTGTCTGTGCCCCCTCAATGACCTAGCTGTCTTTGTGTCTGTGCCCCCTCAAGGACCAAGCTGTCTTTGTGTCTGTGCCCCCTCAAGGACCAAGCTGTCTTTGTGCCTGTGCCCCCTTAAGGACCAAGCTGTCTTTGTGTCTGTGCCCCCTTAAGGACCAAGCTGTCTTTGTGTCTGTGCCCCCTCACGGACCAAGCTGTCTTTGTGTCTGTGCCCCCTCAAGGACCAAGCTGTCTGTGTCTGTGCCCCCTAAAGGACCAAGCTGTCTGTGTCTGTGCCCCCTCAAGAACCAAGCTGTCTTTGTGTCTGTGCCCCCTGAAGGACCAAGCTGTATTTGTGTCTGTGCCCCCTCAAGGACCAAGCTGTCTTTGTGTCTGTGCCCCCTCAAGGACCAAGCTGTCTTTGAGTCTGTGCCCCCTCAAGGACCAAGCTGTCTTTGTGTCTGTGCCCCCTCAAGGACCAAGCTGTCTTTGTGTCTGTGATCCCTCAAGGACCAAGCTGTCTTTTGTGTCTGTGCCCCCTCAAGGACCAAGCTGTCTGTGTCTGTGCCCCCTCAATGACGAAGCTGTCTGTGTCTGTGCCCCCTCCAGGACCAAGCTGTCTTAGTCTGTGCCCCCTGAAGGACCAAGCTGTCTTTGTCTGTGCCCCCTCAAGGAACAAGCTGTCTTTGTGTCTGTGCCCCCCTCAAGGACCAAGCTGTCTTTGTGTCTGTGACCCCTCAAGGACCAAGCTGTCTTTTGTGTCTGTGACCCCTCAAGGACCAAGCTGTCTTTTGTGTCTGTGCCTCCTCAAAGACCAAGCTGTCCTTGTGTCTGTGCCCCCTCAGGACCAAGCTGTCCTTGTGTCTGTGCCCCCTCAAGGACCAAGCTGTCCTTGTGTCTGTGCCCCCTCAAGGACCAAGCTGTCTGTGCCCCCTCAAGGAACAAGATGTCTGGTGCCCCCTCAAGGACCAAGCTGTCTGTGCCCCCTCAAGGACCAAGCTGTCTGTGCCCCCTCAAGGACCAAACTGTCTGTGCCCCCTTAAGGACCAATCTGTCTGTTCCCCCTCAAAGACCAAGCTGTCTGTGCCCCTTTAAAGACCAAGCTGTCTGTGCCCCCTCACAGACCAAGCTGTCTGTGCCCCCTTAAGGACCAAGCTGTCTGTGCCCCCTCAAGGACCAAGCTGTCTGTGCCCCCTCAAGGACCAAACTGTCTGTGCCCCCTTAAGGACCAAGCTGTCTGTGCCCCCTCAATGACCTAGCTGTTTGAGTCCCCTTAATGACCAAGCTGTCTTTGTGTCTGTGCCCCCTCAAGGAACAAGCTGTCTTTGTGTCTGTGCCCCCTCAAGGACACAGCTGTCTTTGACTCTGGGCCCCCTCAAGGACAAAGCTGTCTTTGTGTCTGTGCCCCCTCAAGGACCAAGCTGTCTTTGTGTCTGTGCCCCCTGAAGGACCATGCTGTCTTTGTGTCTGTGCCCCCTAAAGGACCAAGCTGTCTGTATCTGTGCCCCCTTAAGGACCAAGCTGTCTGTGTCTGTGCCCCCTAAAGGACCAAGCTGTTTTTGTGTCTGTGCCCCCTCAAGGACCAAGCTCTCTTTGTGTCTGTGCCCCCTAAAGGACCAAGCTATCTTTGTGTCTGTGCCCCCTAAAGGACCAAGCTGTCTTTGAGTCTGTGCCCCCTCAAGGACCAAGCTGTCATTGTGTCTGTGCCCCCTCAAGGACCAAGCTGTCTTTGTGTCTGTGACCCCTCAAGGACCAAGCTGTCTTTTGTGTTTGTGCCCCCTCAAGGACCAAGCTGTCTGTGTCTGTGCCCCCTCAATGACGAAGCTGTCTGTGTCTGTGCCCCCTCCAGGACCAAGCTGTCTTAGTCTGTGCTCCCTAAAGGACCAAGCTGTCTTTGTGTCTGTGCATCCCTCAAGGACCAAGCTGTCTTTGTGTCTGTGACCCCTCAAGGACCAAGCTGTCTTTTGTGTCTGTGCCCCCTCAAGGACCAAGCTGTCTGTGTCTCTGCCCCCTCAAAGACGAAGCTGTCTGTGTCTGTGCCCCCTCCAGGACCAAGCTGTCTGTGTCTGTGCCCCCTCCAGGACCAAGCTGTCTTAGTCTGTGCCCCCTCAAGGACCAAGCTGTCTTAGTCTGTGCCCCCTAAAGGACCAAGCTGTGTTTGTGTCTATGCCTCCCTCAAGGACCAAGCTGTTTTGTGTCTGTGACCCCTCAAGGACCAAGCTGTCTTTTGTGTCTGTGACCCCTCAAGGACCAAGCTGTCTTTTGTGTCTGTGCCTCCTCAAAGACCAAGCTGTCCTTGTGTCTGTGCCCCCTCAGGAACAAGCTGTCCTTGTGTCTGTGCCCCCTCAAGGACCAAGCTGTCCTTGTGTCTGTGCCCCCTCAAGGACCAAGCTGTCTGTGCCCCCTCAAGGACCAAGCTGTCTGTGCCCCCTCAAGGACCAAGCTGTCTGTTCCCCCTCAAGGACCAAGCTGTCTGTGCCCCCTCAAGGACCAAGCTGTCTGTGCCCCCTCAAAGACCAAGCTGTCTGTGACCCCTCAAGGACCAAGCTGTCTTTTGTGTCTGTGCCTCCTCAAAGACCGAGCTGTCCTTGTGTCTGTCCCCCTCAGGACCAAGCTGTCCTTGTGTCTGTGCCCCCTCAAGGACCAAGCTGTCTGTGCCCCCTCAAGGACCAAGCTATCTGTGCCCCCTCAAGGACCAAGATGTCTGTGCCCCCTCAAAGACCAAGCTGTCTGTGCCCTCTCAAGGACCAAGCTGTCTGTGCCCCCTCAAGGACCAAGCTGTCTGTGCCCCCTCAAGGAACAAGCTGTATGTGTCTGTGCCCCCTGAAGGACCAAGCTGTCTGTGCCCCCTCATTGACCTAGCTGTCTGAGTCCCCTTAATGACCAAGCTGTCTTTGTGTCTGTGCCCCCTCAAGGACCAAGCTGTCTGTGCCCCCTCAAGGACCAAGCTGTCTGTGCCCCCTCAAAGACCAAGCTGTCTGTGCCCCTTCAATGACCAAGCTGTCTGTGCCCCCTCAAATACCAAGCTGTCTGTGCCCCCTCAAGGACCAAGCTGTATGTGTCTGTGCCCCCTCAATGACCTAGCTGTCTTTGTGTCTGTGCCCCTTAAAGGACCAAGCTTTCTTTGTGTATGTGCCCCCTCAAGGACCAAGCTGTCTTTGTGTCTGTGCCCCCTCAAGGACCAAGCTGTCTTTGTGTCTGTGCCCCCTCAAGGACCAAGCTGTCTGTGTCTGTGCCCCCTCAAGGACCAAGCTGTCTGTGTCTATGCCCCCCCCAAGGACCAAGCTGTCTTTGTCTCTGTGCCCCCTCAAGGACCAAGCTGTCTTTGTGTCTGTGCCCCCTCAAGGACCAAGCTGTCTTTGTGTCTGTGCCCCCTCAAGGACCAAGCTGTCTTTGAGTCTGTGCCCCCTCAAGGACCAAGCTGTCTTTGTGTCTGTGCCCCCTCAAGGACCAAGCTATCTTTGTGTCTGTGACTTCTCAAGGACCAAGCTGTCTTTTGTGTCTGTGCCCCCTCAAGGACCAAGCTGTCTGTGTCTGTTCCCCCTCAATGACGAATCTGTCTGTGTCTTTTCCCCCCTCCAGGACCAAGCTGTCTTAGTCTGTGATCCCTGAAGGACCAAGCTGTCTTTTGTGTCTGTGCCCCCTCAAGGACCAAGCTGTCTGTGTCTGTGCCCCCTCAATGACGAAGCTGTCTGTGTCTGTGCCCCCTCCAGGACCAAGCTGTCTTAGTCTGTGCCCCCTCAAGGACCAAGCTGTCTTAGTCTGTGCCCCCTAAAGGACCAAGCTGTCTTTGTGTCTGTGCCCCCTCAAGGACCAAGCTGTCTTTGTGTCTGTGACCCCTCAAGGACCAAGCTGTCTTTTGTGTCTGTGACCCCTCAAGGACCAAGCTGTCTTTTGTGTCTGTGCCTCCTCAAAGACCAAGCTGTCCTTGTGTCTGTGCCCCCTCAGGACAAAGCTGTCCTTGTGTCTGTGCCCCCTCAAGGACCAAGCTTTCCTTGTGTCTGTGCCCCCTCAAGGACCAAGCTGTCTGTGCCCCCTCAAGGAACAAGCTGTCTGGTGCCCCCTCAAGGACTAAGCTGTCTGTGCCCCCTCAAGGACCAAGCTGTCTGTGCCCCCTCAAGGACCAAACTGTCTGTGCCCCCTTAAGGACTATGCTGTCTGTGCCCCCTCAAAGACCAAGCTGTCTGTGCCCCTTAAAAGACCAAGCTGTCTGTGCCCCCTCACAGACCAAGCTGTCTGTGCCCCCTCAAGGACCAAGCTGTCTGTGCCCCCTCAAGGACCAAGCTGTCTGTGCCCCCTCAAGGACCAAGCTGTATGTGTCTGTGCCCCCTGAAGGACCAAGCTGTCTGTGCCCCCTCAATGACCTAGCTGTCTGAGTCCCCTTAATGACCAAGCTGTCTTTGTGTCTGTGCCCCCTCAAGGAACAAGCTGTCTTTGTGTCTGTGCCCCCTCAAGGACCAAGCTGTGTTTGTGTCTGGGCCCCCTCAAGGACCAAGCTGTCTTTGTGTCTGTGCCCCCTCAAGGACCAAGCTGTCTTTGTGTCTGTGCCCCCTGAAGGACCATGCTGTCTTTGTGTCTGTGCCCCCTAAAGGACCAAGCTGTCTGTGTCTGTGCCCCCTCAAGGACCAAGCTGTCTGTGTCTGTGCCACCTCAAGGACCAAGCTGTTTTTGTGTCTGTGCCCCCTCAAGGATCAAGCTCTCTTTGTGTCTGTGCCCCCTCAAGGACCAAGCTATCTTTGTGTCTGTGCCCCCTCAAGGACCAAGCTGTCTTTGAGTCTGTGCCCCCTCAAGGACCAAGCTGTCTTTGTGTCTGTGCCCCCTCAAGGACCAAGCTGTCTTTGTGTCTGTGACCCCTCAAGGACCAAGCTGTCTTTTGTGTTTGTGCCCCCTCAAGGACCAAGCTGTCTGTGTCTGTGCCCCCTCAATGACGAAGCTGTCTGTGTCTGTGCCCCCTCCAGGACCAAGCTGTCTTAGTCTGTGCTCCCTAAAGGACCAAGCTGTCTTTGTGTCTGTGCATCCCTCAAGGACCAAGCTGTCTTTGTGTCTGTGACCCCTCAAGGACCAAGCTGTCTTTTGTGTCTGTGCCCCCTTAAGGACCAAGCTGTCTGTGTCTCTGCCCCCTCAAAGACGAAGCTGTCTGTGTCTGTGCCCCCTCCAGGACCAAGCTGTCTGTGTCTGTGCCCCCTCTAGGACCAAGCTGTCTTAGTCTGTGCCCCCTAAAGGACCAAGCTGTGTTTGTGTCTGTGCCTCCCTCAAGGACCAAGCTGTTTTGTGTCTGTGACCCCTCAAGGACAAAGCTGTCTTTGTGTCTGTGACCCCTCAAGGACCAAGCTGTCTTTTGTGTCTGTGCCCCCTCAAGGACCAAGCTGTCTGTGTCTCTGCCCCCTCAAAGACGAAGCTGTCTGTGTCTGTGCCCCCTCCAGGACCAAGCTGTCTGTGTCTGTGCCCCCTCCAGGACCAAGCTGTCTTAGTCTGTGCCCCCTCAAGGACCAAGCTGTCTTAGTCTGTGCCCCCTAAAGGACCAAGCTGTGTTTGTGTCTATGCCTCCCTCAAGGACCAAGCTGTTTTGTGTCTGTGACCCCTCAAGGACCAAGCTGTCTTTTGTGTCTGTGACCCCTCAAGGACCAAGCTGTCTTTTGTGTCTGTGCCTCCTCAAAGACCAAGCTGTCCTTGTGTCTGTGCCCCCTCAGGAACAAGCTGTCCTTGTGTCTGTGCCCCCTCAAGGACCAAGCTGTCCTTGTGTCTGTGCCCCCTCAAGGACCAAGCTGTCTGTGCCCCCTCAAGGACCAAGCTGTCTGTGCCCCCTCAAGGACCAAGCTGTCTGTTCCCCCTCAAGGACCAAGCTGTCTGTGCCCCCTCAAGGACCAAGCTGTCTGTGCCCCCTCAAAGACCAAGCTGTCTGTGACCCCTCAAGGACCAAGCTGTCTTTTGTGTCTGTGCCTCCTCAAAGACCGAGCTGTCCTTGTGTCTGTCCCCCTCAGGACCAAGCTGTCCTTGTGTCTGTGCCCCCTCAAGGACCAAGCTGTCTGTGCCCCCTCAAGGACCAAGCTATCTGTGCCCCCTCAAGGACCAAGATGTCTGTGCCCCCTCAAAGACCAAGCTGTCTGTGCCCTCTCAAGGACCAAGCTGTCTGTGCCCCCTCAAGGACCAAGCTGTCTGTGCCCCCTCAAGGAACAAGCTGTATGTGTCTGTGCCCCCTGAAGGACCAAGCTGTCTGTGCCCCCTCATTGACCTAGCTGTCTGAGTCCCCTTAATGACCAAGCTGTCTTTGTGTCTGTGCCCCCTCAAGGACCAAGCTGTCTGTGCCCCCTCAAGGACCAAGCTGTCTGTGCCCCCTCAAAGACCAAGCTGTCTGTGCCCCTTCAATGACCAAGCTGTCTGTGCCCCCTCAAATACCAAGCTGTCTGTGCCCCCTCAAGGACCAAGCTGTATGTGTCTGTGCCCCCTCAATGACCTAGCTGTCTTTGTGTCTGTGCCCCTTAAAGGACCAAGCTTTCTTTGTGTATGTGCCCCCTCAAGGACCAAGCTGTCTTTGTGTCTGTGCCCCCTCAAGGACCAAGCTGTCTTTGTGTCTGTGCCCCCTCAAGGACCAAGCTGTCTGTGTCTGTGCCCCCTCAAGGACCAAGCTGTCTGTGTCTATGCCCCCCCCAAGGACCAAGCTGTCTTTGTCTCTGTGCCCCCTCAAGGACCAAGCTGTCTTTGTGTCTGTGCCCCCTCAAGGACCAAGCTGTCTTTGTGTCTGTGCCCCCTCAAGGACCAAGCTGTCTTTGAGTCTGTGCCCCCTCAAGGACCAAGCTGTCTTTGTGTCTGTGCCCCCTCAAGGACCAAGCTATCTTTGTGTCTGTGACTTCTCAAGGACCAAGCTGTCTTTTGTGTCTGTGCCCCCTCAAGGACCAAGCTGTCTGTGTCTGTTCCCCCTCAATGACGAATCTGTCTGTGTCTTTTCCCCCCTCCAGGACCAAGCTGTCTTAGTCTGTGATCCCTGAAGGACCAAGCTGTCTTTTGTGTCTGTGCCCCCTCAAGGACCAAGCTGTCTGTGTCTGTGCCCCCTCAATGACGAAGCTGTCTGTGTCTGTGCCCCCTCCAGGACCAAGCTGTCTTAGTCTGTGCCCCCTCAAGGACCAAGCTGTCTTAGTCTGTGCCCCCTAAAGGACCAAGCTGTCTTTGTGTCTGTGCCCCCTCAAGGACCAAGCTGTCTTTGTGTCTGTGACCCCTCAAGGACCAAGCTGTCTTTTGTGTCTGTGACCCCTCAAGGACCAAGCTGTCTTTTGTGTCTGTGCCTCCTCAAAGACCAAGCTGTCCTTGTGTCTGTGCCCCCTCAGGACAAAGCTGTCCTTGTGTCTGTGCCCCCTCAAGGACCAAGCTTTCCTTGTGTCTGTGCCCCCTCAAGGACCAAGCTGTCTGTGCCCCCTCAAGGAACAAGCTGTCTGGTGCCCCCTCAAGGACTAAGCTGTCTGTGCCCCCTCAAGGACCAAGCTGTCTGTGCCCCCTCAAGGACCAAACTGTCTGTGCCCCCTTAAGGACTATGCTGTCTGTGCCCCCTCAAAGACCAAGCTGTCTGTGCCCCTTAAAAGACCAAGCTGTCTGTGCCCCCTCACAGACCAAGCTGTCTGTGCCCCCTCAAGGACCAAGCTGTCTGTGCCCCCTCAAGGACCAAGCTGTCTGTGCCCCCTCAAGGACCAAGCTGTATGTGTCTGTGCCCCCTGAAGGACCAAGCTGTCTGTGCCCCCTCAATGACCTAGCTGTCTGAGTCCCCTTAATGACCAAGCTGTCTTTGTGTCTGTGCCCCCTCAAGGAACAAGCTGTCTTTGTGTCTGTGCCCCCTCAAGGACCAAGCTGTGTTTGTGTCTGGGCCCCCTCAAGGACCAAGCTGTCTTTGTGTCTGTGCCCCCTCAAGGACCAAGCTGTCTTTGTGTCTGTGCCCCCTGAAGGACCATGCTGTCTTTGTGTCTGTGCCCCCTAAAGGACCAAGCTGTCTGTGTCTGTGCCCCCTCAAGGACCAAGCTGTCTGTGTCTGTGCCACCTCAAGGACCAAGCTGTTTTTGTGTCTGTGCCCCCTCAAGGATCAAGCTCTCTTTGTGTCTGTGCCCCCTCAAGGACCAAGCTATCTTTGTGTCTGTGCCCCCTCAAGGACCAAGCTGTCTTTGAGTCTGTGCCCCCTCAAGGACCAAGCTGTCTTTGTGTCTGTGCCCCCTCAAGGACCAAGCTGTCTTTGTGTCTGTGACCCCTCAAGGACCAAGCTGTCTTTTGTGTTTGTGCCCCCTCAAGGACCAAGCTGTCTGTGTCTGTGCCCCCTCAATGACGAAGCTGTCTGTGTCTGTGCCCCCTCCAGGACCAAGCTGTCTTAGTCTGTGCTCCCTAAAGGACCAAGCTGTCTTTGTGTCTGTGCATCCCTCAAGGACCAAGCTGTCTTTGTGTCTGTGACCCCTCAAGGACCAAGCTGTCTTTTGTGTCTGTGCCCCCTTAAGGACCAAGCTGTCTGTGTCTCTGCCCCCTCAAAGACGAAGCTGTCTGTGTCTGTGCCCCCTCCAGGACCAAGCTGTCTGTGTCTGTGCCCCCTCTAGGACCAAGCTGTCTTAGTCTGTGCCCCCTAAAGGACCAAGCTGTGTTTGTGTCTGTGCCTCCCTCAAGGACCAAGCTGTTTTGTGTCTGTGACCCCTCAAGGACAAAGCTGTCTTTTGTGTCTGTGACCCCTCAAGGACCAAGCTGTCTTTTGTGTCTGTGCCTCCTCAAAGACCAAGCTGTCCTTGTGTCTGTGCCCCCTCAGGAACAAGCTGTCCTTGTGTCTGTGCCCCCTCAAGGACCAAGCTGTCCTTGTGTCTGTGCCCCCTCAAGGACCAAGCTGTCTGTGCCCCCTCAAGGACCAAGCTGTCTGTGCCCCCTCAAGGACCACGCTGTCTGTTCCCCCTCAAGGACAAAGCTGTCTGTGCCCCCTCAAGGACCAAGCTGTCTGTGCCCCCTCAAAGACCAAGCTGTCTGTGACCCCTCAAGGACCAAGCTGTCTTTTGTGTCTGTGCCTCCTCAAAGACCGAGCTGTCCTTGTGTCTGTCCCCCTCAGGACCAAGCTGTCCTTGTGTCTGTGCCCCCTCAAGGACCAAGCTGTCTGTGCCCCCTCAAGGACCAAGCTATCTGTGCCCCCTCAAGGACCAAGCTGTCTGTGGCCCCTCAAAGACCAAGCTGTCTGTGCCCTCTCAAGGACCAAGCTGTCTGAGTCCCCTTAATGACCAAGCTGTCTTTGTGTCTGTGCCCCCTCAAGGACCAAGCTGTCTGTGCCCCCTCAAGGACCAAGCTGTCTGTGCCCCCTTAAAGACCAAGCTGTCTGTGCCCCTTCAATGACCAAGCTGTCTGTGCCCCCTCAAGGACCAAGCTGTCTGTGCCCCCTCAAGGACCAAGCTGTCTTTGAGTCTGTGCCCCCTCAAGGACCAAGCTGTCTTTGTGTCTGTGCCCCCTCAAGGACCAAGCTGTCTTTGTGTCTGTGATCCCTCAAGGACCAAGCTGTCTTTTGTGTCTGTGCCCCCTCAAGGACCAAGCTGTCTGTGTCTGTGCCCCCTCAATGACGAAGCTGTCTGTGTCTGTGCCCCCTCCAGGACCAAGCTGTCTTAGTCTGTGCCCCCTGAAGGACCAAGCTTTCTTAGTCTGTGCCCCCTCAAGGAACAAGCTGTCTTTGTGTCTGTGCCCCCCTCAAGGACCAAGCTGTCTTTGTGTCTGTGACCCCTCAAGGACCAAGCTGTCTTTTGTGTCTGTGACCCCTCAAGGACCAAGCTGTCTTTTGTGTCTGTGCCTCCTCAAAGACCAAGCTGTCCTTGTGTCTGTGCCCCCTCAGGACCAAGCTGTCCTTGTGTCTGTGCCCCCTCAAGGACCAAGCTGTCCTTGTGTCTGTGCCCCCTCAAGGACCAAGCTGTCTGTGCCCCCTCAAGGAACAAGCTGTCTGGTGCCCCCTCAAGGACCAAGCTGTCTGTGCCCCCTCAAGGACCAAGCTGTCTGTGCCCCCTCAAGGACCAAACTGTCTGTGCCCCCTTAAGGACCAAGCTGTCTGTGCCCCCTCAAAGACCAAGCTGTCTGTGCCCCTTCAAAGACCAAGCTGTCTGTGCCCCCTCACAGACCAAGCTGTCTGTGCCCCCTTAAGGACCAAGCTGTCTGTGCCCCCTTAAGGACCAAGCTGTCTGTGCCCCCTCAAGGACCAAACTGTCTGTGCCCCCTTAAGGACCAAGCTGTCTGTGCCCCCTCAATGACCTAGCTGTTTGAGTCCCCTTAATGACCAAGCTGTCTTTGTGTCTGTGCCCCCTCAAGGAACAAGCTGTCTTTGTGTCTGTGCCCCCTCAAGGACACAGCTGTCTTTGACTCTGGGCCCCCTCAAGGACAAAGCTGTCTTTGTGTCTGTGCCCCCTCAAGGACCAAGCTGTCTTTGTGTCTGTGCCCCCTGAAGGACCATGCTGTCTTTGTGTCTGTGCCCCCTAAAGGACCAAGCTGTCTGTATCTGTGCCCCCTTAAGGACCAAGCTGTCTTTGTCTGTGCCCCCTAAAGGACCAAGCTGTTTTTGTGTCTGTGCCCCCTCAAGGACCAAGCTCTCTTTGTGTCTGTGCCCCCTAAAGGACCAAGCTATCTTTGTGTCTGTGCCCCCTAAAGGACCAAGCTGTCTTTGAGTCTGTGCCCCCTCAAGGACCAAGCTGTCTTTGTGTCTGTGCCCCCTCAAGGACCAAGCTGTCTTTGTGTCTGTGACCCCTCAAGGACCAAGCTGTCTTTTGTGTTTGTGCCCCCTCAAGGACCAAGCTGTCTGTGTCTGTGCCCCCTCAATGACGAAGCTGTCTGTGTCTGTGCCCCCTCCAGGACCAAGCTGTCTTAGTCTGTGCTCCCTAAAGGACCAAGCTGTCTTTGTGTCTGTGCATCCCTCAAGGACCAAGCTGTCTTTGTGTCTGTGACCCCTCAAGGACCAAGCTGTCTTTTGTGTCTGTGCTCCCTCAAGGACCAAGCTGTCTGTGTCTCTGCCCCCTCAAAGACGAAGCTGTCTGTGTCTGTGCCCCCTCCAGGACCAAGCTGTCTGTGTCTGTGCCCCCTCCAGGACCAAGCTGTCTTAGTCTGTGCCCCCTCAAGGACCAAGCTGTCTTAGTCTGTGCCCCCTAAAGGACCAAGCTGTGTTTGTGTCTATGCCTCCCTCAAGGACCAAGCTGTTTTGTGTCTGTGACCCCTCAAGGACCAAGCTGTCTTTTGTGTCTGTGACCCCTCAAGGACCAAGCTGTCTTTTGTGTCTGTGCCTCCTCAAAGACCAAGCTGTCCTTGTGTCTGTGCCCCCTCAGGAACAAGCTGTCCTTGTGTCTGTGCCCCCTCAAGGACCAAGCTGTCCTTGTGTCTGTGCCCCCTCAAGGACCAAGCTGTCTGTACCCCCTCAAGGACCAAGCTGTCTGTGCCCCCTCAAGGACCAAGCTGTCTGTTCCCCCTCAAGGACCAAGCTGTCTGTGCCCCCTCAAGGACCAAGCTGTCTGTGCCCCCTCAAAGACCAAGCTGTCTGTGACCCCTCAAGGACCAAGCTGTCTTTTGTGTCTGTGCCTCCTCAAAGACCGAGCTGTCCTTGTGTCTGTCCCCCTCAGGACCAAGCTGTCCTTGTGTCTGTGCCCCCTCAAGGACCAAGCTGTCTGTGCCCCCTCAAGGACCAAGCTATCTGTGCCCCCTCAAGGACCAAGCTGTCTGTGCCCCCTCAAAGACCAAGCTGTCTGTGCCCTCTCAAGGACCAAGCTGTCTGTGCCCCCTCAAGGACCAAGCTGTCTGTGCCCCCTCAAGGAACAAGCTGTATGTGTCTGTGCCCCCTGAAGGACCAAGCTGTCTGTGCCCCCTCATTGACCTAGCTGTCTGAGTCCCCTTAATGACCAAGCTGTCTTTGTGTCTGTGCCCCCTCAAGGACCAAGCTGTCTGTGCCCCCTCAAGGACCAAGCTGTCTGTGCCCCCTCAAAGACCAAGCTGTCTTTGCCCCTTCAATGACCAAGCTGTCTGTGCCCCCTCAAATACCAAGCTGTCTGTGCCCCATCAAGGACCAAGCTGTATGTGTCTGTGCCCCCTCAATGACCTAGCTGTCTTTGTGTCTGTGCCCCTTAAAGGACCAAGCTTTCTTTGTGTATGTGCCCCCTCAAGGACCAAGCTGTCTTTGTGTCTGTGCCCCCTCAAGGACCAAGCTGTCTTTGTGTCTGTGCCCCCTCAAGGACCAAGCTGTCTGTGTCTGTGCCCCCTCAAGGACCAAGCTGTCTGTGTCTATGCCCCCCCAAGGACCAAGCTGTCTTTGTCTCTGTGCCCCCTCAAGGACCAAGCTGTCTTTGTGTCTGTGCCCCCTCAAGGACCAAGCTGTCTTTGTGTCTGTGCCCCCTCAAGGACCAAGCTGTCTTTGAGTCTGTGCCCCCTCAAGGACCAAGCTGTCTTTGTGTCTGTGCCCCCTCAAGGACCAAGCTATCTTTGTGTTTGTGACTTCTCAAGGACCAAGCTGTCTTTTGTGTCTGTGCCCCCTCAAGGACCAAGCTGTCTGTGTCTGTTCCCGCTCAATGACGAATCTGTCTGTGTCTGTGCCCCCTCCAGGACCAAGCTGTCTTAGTCTGTGATCCCTGAAGGACCAAGCTGTCTTTTGTGTCTGTGCCCCCTCAAGGACCAAGCTGTCTGTGTCTGTGCCCCCTCAATGACGAAGCTGTCTGTGTCTGTGCCCCCTCCAGGACCAAGCTGTCTTAGTCTGTGCCCCCTCAAGGACCAAGCTGTCTTAGTCTGTGCCCCCTAAAGGACCAAGCTGTCTTTGTGTCTGTGCCCCCTCAAGGAACAAGCTGTCTTTGTGTCTGTGACCCCTCAAGGACCAAGCTGTCTTTTGTGTCTGTGACCCCTCAAGGACCAAGCTGTCTTTTGTGTCTGTGCCTCCTCAAAGACCAAGCTGTCCTTGTGTCTGTGCCCCCTCAGGACAAAGCTGTCCTTGTGTCTGTGCCCCCTCAAGGACCAAGCTTTCCTTGTGTCTGTGCCCCCTCAAGGACCAAGCTGTCTGTGCCCCCTCAAGGAACAAGCTGTCTGGTGCCCCCTCAAGGACTAAGCTGTCTGTGCCCCCTCAAGGACCAAGCTGTCTGTGCCCCCTCAAGGACCAAACTGTCTGTGCCCCCTTAAGGACCATGCTGTCTGTGCCCCCTCAAAGACCAAGCTGTCTGTGCCCCTTAAAAGACCAAGCTGTCTGTGCCCCCTCACAGACCAAGCTGTCTGTGCCCCCTCAAGGACCAAGCTGTCTGTGCCCCCTCAAGGACCAAGCTGTCTGTGCCCCCTCAAGGACCAAGCTGTATGTGTCTGTGCCCCCTGAAGGACCAAGCTGTCTGTGCCCCCTCAATGACCTAGCTGTCTGAGTCCCCTTAATGACCAAGCTGTCTTTGTGTCTGTGCCCCCTCAAGGAACAAGCTGTCTTTGTGTCTGTGCCCCCTCAAGGACCAAGCTGTCTTTGTGTCTGGGCCCCCTCAAGGACCAAGCTGTCTTTGTGTCTGTGCCCCCTCAAGGACCAAGCTGTCTTTGTGTCTGTGCCCCCTGAAGGACCATGCTGTCTTTGTGTCTGTGCCCCCTAAAGGACCAAGCTGTCTGTGTCTGTGCCCCCTCAAGGACCAAGCTGTCTGTGTCTGTGCCACCTCAAGGACCAAGCTGTTTTTGTGTCTGTGCCCCCTCAAGGATCAAGCTCTCTTTGTGTCTGTGCCCCCTCAAGGACCAAGCTATCTTTGTGTCTGTGCCCCCTCAAGGACCAAGCTGTCTTTGAGTCTGTGCCCCCTCAAGGACCAAGCTGTCTTTGTGTCTGTGCCCCCTCAAGGACCAAGCTGTCTTTGTGTCTGTGACCCCTCAAGGACCAAGCTGTCTTTTGTGTTTGTGCCCCCTCAAGGACCAAGCTGTCTGTGTCTGTGCCCCCTCAATGACGAAGCTGTCTGTGTCTGTGCCCCCTCCAGGACCAAGCTGTCTTAGTCTGTGCTCCCTAAAGGACCAAGCTGTCTTTGTGTCTGTGCATCCCTCAAGGACCAAGCTGTCTTTGTGTCTGTGACCCCTCAAGGACCAAGCTGTCTTTTGTGTCTGTGCCCCCTCAAGGACCAAGCTGTCTGTGTCTCTGCCCCCTCAAAGACGAAGCTGTCTGTGTCTGTGCCCCCTCCAGGACCAAGCTGTCTGTGTCTGTGCCCCCTCCAGGACCAAGCTGTCTTAGTCTGTGCCCCCTAAAGGACCAAGCTGTGTTTGTGTCTGTGCCTCCCTCAAGGACCAAGCTGTTTTGTGTCTGTGACCCCTCAAGGACCAAGCTGTCTTTTGTGTCTGTGACCCCTCAAGGACCAAGCTGTCTTTTGTGTCTGTGCCTCCTCAAAGACCAAGCTGTCCTTGTGTCTGTGCCCCCTCAGGAACAAGCTGTCCTTGTGTCTGTGAGCCCTCAAGGACCAAGCTGTCCTTGTGTCTGTGCCCCCTCAAGGACCAAGCTGTCTGTGCCCCCTCAAGGACCAAGCTGTCTGTGCCCCCTCAAGGACCACGCTGTCTGTTCCCCCTCAAGGACAAAGCTGTCTGTGCCCCCTCAAGGACCAAGCTGTCTGTGCCCCCTCAAAGACCAAGCTGTCTGTGACCCCTCAAGGACCAAGCTGTCTTTTGTGTCTGTGTCTCCTCAAAGACCGAGCTGTCCTTGTGCCTGTCCCCCTCAGGACCAAGCTGTCCTTGTGTCTGTGCCCCCTCAAGGACCAAGCTGTCTGTGCCCCCTCAAGGACCAAGCTATCTGTGCCCCCTCAAGGACCAAGCTGTCTGTGGCCCCTCAAAGACCAAGCTGTCTGTGCCCTCTCAAGGACCAAGCTGTCTGAGTCCCCTTAATGACCAAGCTGTCTTTGTGTCTGTGCCCCCTCAAGGACCAAGCTGTCTGTGCCCCCTCAAGGACCAAGCTGTCTGTGCCCCCTTAAAGACCAAGCTGTCTGTGCCCCTTCAATGACCAAGCTGTCTGTGCCCCCTCAAGGACCAAGCTGTCTGTGCCCCCTCAAGGACCAAGCTGTATGTGTCTGTGCCCCCTCAAGGACCAAGCTGTCTGTGTCTGTGCCCCCTCAAGGACCAAGCTGTCTGTGTCTGTGCCCCCTCAAGGACCAAGCTGTCTTTGTGTCTGTGCCCCCTCAAGGACCAAGCTGTCTTTGTGTCTGTTCCCCCTCAAGGACCAAGCTGTCTTTGAGTCTGTTCCCTCTCAAGGACCAAGCTGTCTTTGTGTCTGTGCCCCCTCAAGGACCAAGCTATCTTTGTGTCTGTGACTCCTCAAGGACCAAGCTGTCTTTTATGTCTGTGCCCCCTCAAGGACCAAGCTGTCTGTGTCTGTGCCCCCTCAATGACGAATCTGTCTGTGTCTGTGCCCCCTCCAGGACCAAGCTGTCTTAGTCTGTGCTCCCTAAAGGACCAAGCTGTCTTTGTGTCTGTGCCCCCCTCAAGGACCAAGCTGTCTTTGTGTCTGTGACCCCTCAAGGACCAAGCTGTCTTTTGTGTCTGTGCCCCCTCAAGGACCAAGCTGTCTGTGTCTGTGCCCCCTCAAGGACGAAGCTGTCTGTGTCTGTGCCCCCTCCAGGACCAAGCTGTCTGTGTCTGTGACCCCTCCAGGACCAAGCTGTCTTAGTCTGTGCCCCCTAAAGGACCAAGCTGTCTTAGTCTGTGCCCCCTCAAGGACCAAGCTGTCTTTGTGTCTGTGACCCCTCAAGGACCAAGCTGTCTTTGTGTCTGTGACCCTTCAAGGACCAAGCTGTCTTTTGTGTCTGTGACCCCTCAAGGACCAAGCTGTCTTTTGTGTCTGTGCCTCCTCAAAGACCAAGCTGTACTTGTGTCTGTGCCCCCTCAGGACCAAGCTGTCCTTTTGTCTGTGCCCTCTAAAGGACCAAGCTGTCCTTGTGTCTGTGCCCCCTCAAGGACCAAGCTGTCTGTGCCCCCTCAAGGACCAAGCTGTCTGTGCCCCCTAAAGGACCAAGCTGTCTGTGCCCCCTAAAGGACCAAGCTGTCTGTGCCCCCTCAAGGACCAAGCTGTCTGTGCCCCCTCAAGGACCAAACTGTCTGTGCCCACTCAAGGACCAAGCTGTCTGTGCCCCCTCAAAGACCAAGGTGTCTGTGACCCCTCAAGGACCAAGCTGTCTTTTGTGTCTGTGCCTCCTCAAAGACCAAGCTGTCCTTGTGTCTGTGCCCCCTCAGAACCAAACTGTCCTTGTGTCTGTGCCCCCTCAAGGACCAAACTGTCCTTGTGTCTGTGCCCCCTCAAGGACCAAGCTGTCTGTGCCCCCTCAAGGACCAAGCTGTCTGTGCCCCCTCAAGGACCAAGCTGTCTGTGCCCCCTCAAGGACGAAGCTGTCTGTGCCCCCTCAAGGACCAAATTGTCTGTTCCCCCTCAAGGACCAAGCTGTCTGTGCCCCCTCAAAGACCAAGCTGTCTGTGCCCCGTCAAGGACCAAGCTGTCTTTTCGTCTGTGCCCCCTCCAGGACCAAGCTGTCTTAGTCTGTGCCCCCTAAAGGATCAAGCTGTCTTTTGTGTCTGTGCCCCCTCAGGACCAAGCTGTCCTTGTGTCTGTTCCCCCTCAAGGACCAAGCTGTCCTTATGTCTGTGCCCCCTCAAGGACCAAGCTGTCTGTGCCCCCTCAAGGACCAAGCTGTCTGTGCCCCCTCAAGGACCAAGCTGTCTGTGCCCCCTAAAGGACTAAGCTGTCTGTGTCCCCTCAAGGACCAAACTGTCTGTGCCCCCTCAAGGACCAAGCTGTCTGTGCCCCCTCAAAGACCAAGCTGTCTGTGCCCCGTCAAGGACCAAGCTGTCTTTGTGTCTGTGCCCCCTCCAGGACCAAGCTGTCTTAGTCTGTGCCCCCTCAAGGACCAAGCTGTCTTTGCCCCCTCAAGGACCAAGCTGTCTGTGCCCCCTAAAGGACCAAGCTGTATGTGTCTGTGCCCCCTGAAGGACCAAGCTGTCTGTGCCCCCTCAATGACCTAGCTGTCTGAGTCCCCTTAATGACCAAGCTGTCTTTGTGTCTGTGCCCCCTCAAGGACCAAGCTGTCTTTGTGTCTGTGCCCCCTCAAGGACCAAGCTGTCTTTGTGTCTGTGCCCCCTCAAGGACCAAGCTGTCTTTGTGTCTGTGCCCCCTCAAGGACCAAGCTGTCTTTGTGTCTGTGCCCCCTCACGGACCAAGCTGTCTTTGTGTCTGTGCCCCCTCAAAGACCAAGCTGTCTGTGTCTGTGCCCCCTCAAGGACCAAGCTGTCTGTGTCTGTGCCCCCTAAAGGACCAAGCTGTCTTTGTGTCTGTGCCCCCTCAAGGACCAAGCTGTCTTTGTGTCTGTGCCCCCTCAAGGACCAAGCTGTCTTTCTGTCTGTGCCCCCTCAAGGACCAAGCTGTCTTTGAGTCTGTGCCCCCTAAAGGACCAAGCTTTCTTTGTGTCTGTGCCCCCTCAAGTATCAAGCTGTCTTTGTGTCTGTGCCCCCTCAAGGACCAAGCTGTATTTGTCTGTGCCCCCTCATGGACCAAGCTGTCTGTGCTCCCTCAATGACCTAGCTGTCTGAGTCCCCTCATATACCAAGCTGTCTTTGTGTCTGTGCCCCCTCAAGGACCAAGCTTTCTTTGTGTCTGTGCCCCCTCAAGGACGAAGCTGTCTTTTAGTCCGTGCCCCCTCAAGGACCAAGCTGTCTTTGTGACTGTGCCGCCTCAAGGACCAAGCTGTCTTTGTGTCTGTGCCCCCTCAAGGACCAAGCTGTCTTAGTCTGTGCCCCCTAAAGGACCAAGCTGTCTTTGTGTCTGTGCCCCCCTCAAGGACCAAGCTGTCTTTGTGTCTGTGACCCCTCAAGGACCAAGCTCTCTTTTGTGTCTGTGACCCCTCAAGGACCAAGCTGTCTTTTGTGTCTGTGACCCCTCAAGGACCAAGCTGTCTTTTGTGTCTGTGCCCCCTCAATGACGAAACTGTCTGTGTCTGTGCCCCTTCCAGGACCAAGCTGTCTGTGTCTGTGCCCCTTCCAGGACCAAGCTGTCTTAGTCTGTGCCCTCTAAAAGACCAAGCTGTCTTTGTGTCTGTGACCCCTCAAGGACCAAGCTGTCTTTTGTGTCTGTGACCCCTCAAGGACCAAGCTGTCTTTTGTGTCTGTGCCTCCTCAAAGACCAAGCTGTCCTTGTGTCTGTGCCCCCTCCGGACCAAGCTGTCCTTGTGTCTGTGCCCCCTCAAGGACCAAGCTGTCCTTGTGTCTGTGCCACCTCAAGGACCAAGCTGTCTGTGCCCCCTCAAGGACCAAGCTGTCTGTGCCCCCTCAAGGACCAAGCTGTCTGTGCCCACTCAAGGACCAAACTGTCTGTGCCCCCTCAAGGACCAAGCTGTCTGTGCGCCCTCAAAGACCAAGCTGTCTGTGCCTTCTCAAAGACCAAGCTGTCTGTGCCCCCTCAAGGACCAAGCAGTCTGTGCCCCCTCAAGGACCAAGCTGTATGTGTCTGTGCCCCCTCAAGGACCAAGCTGTCTGTGCCACCTCAATGACCTAGCTGTCTGAGTCCCCTCAATGACCAAGCTGTCTTTGTGTCTGTGCCCCCTCAAGGACCAAGCTGTCTTTGTGTCTGTGCCCCCTCAATGACCAAGCTGTCTTTTAGTCTGTGCCCCCTCAAGGATCAAGCTGTCTTTGTGTCTGTGCCCCCTCAAGGACCAAGCTGTCTTTGTGTCTGTGCCCCCTCAAGGACCAAGCTGTCTTTGTGTATGTGCCCCCTAAAGGACCAAGCTGTCTGTGTCTGTGCCCCCTCAAGGACTAAGCTGTCTGTGTCTGTGCCCCCTCCAGGACCAAGCTGTCTAGGTCTGTGCTCCCTAAAGCACCAAGCTGTCTTTGTGTCTGTGCCCCCCTTAAGGACCAAGCTGTCTTTGTGTCTGTGACCCCTCAAGGACCAAGCTGTCTTTTGTGTCTGTGCCCCCTTTAGGACCAAGCTGTCTTGGTCTGTGCCCCCTCAAGGACCAAGCTGTCTTAGTCTGTGCCCCCTCAAGGACCAAGCTGTTTTTGTGTCTGTGCCCCCCTCAAGGATCAAGCTGTCTTTGTGTCTGTGACCCCTCAAGGACCAAGCTGTCTTTTGTGTCTGTGACCCCTTAAGGACCAAGCTGTCTTTTGTGTCTGTGCCTCCTCAAAGACCAAGCTGTCCTTGTGTCTGTGCCCCCTCAGGACCAAGCTGTCCTTGTGTATGTGCGCCCTTAAGGACCAAGCTGTCCTTGTGTCTGTGCCCTCTCAAGGACCAAACTGTCTGTGCCCCCTCAAGGACCAAGCTGTCTGTGCCCCCTAAAGGACCAAGCTGTCTGTGCCCCCTCAAGGACCAAGCTGTCTGTGCCCCTTCAAGGACCAAGCTGTCCTTGTGTCTGTGCCCCCTCAAGGACCAAGCTGTCTTTGTGTCTGTAACCCCTCAAGGACCAAGCTGTCTTTTGTGTCTGTGACCCCTCAAGGACCAAGCTGTCTTTTGTGTCTGTGCCTCCTCAAAGACCAAGCTGTCCTTGTGTCTGTGCCCCTTCAGGACCAAGCTGTCCTTGTGTCTGTGCCCCCTGAAGGACCAAGCTGTCCTTGTGTCTGTGCCACCTCAAAGACCAGGCTGTCTGTGCCCCCTCAAGGACCAAACTGTCTGTGCCCCCTCAAGGACCAAGCTTTCTGTGCCCCCTCAAAGACCAAGCTGTCTGTGACCCCTCAAGAACCAAGCTGTCTTTTGTGTCTGTGCCTCCTCAAAGACCAAGCTGTCGTTGTGTCTGTGCCCCCTCAGGAACAAGCTGTCCTTGTGTCTGTACCCCCTCAAGGACCAAGCTGTCCTTGTGTCTGTGCCCCCTCAAGGACCAAGCTGTCTGTGCCCCCTAAAGGACCAAGCTGTCTGTGCCCCCTCAAGGACCAAGCTGTCTGTGCCTCCTCAAGGACCAAGCTGTCTGTGCCCCCTCAACAACCAAACTGTCTGTGCCCCCTCAGAGACCAAGCTGTCTGTGCCCCCTCAAAGACCAAGCTGTCAGTTCCCCGTCAAGGACCAAGCTGTCTTTGTGTCTGTGCCCCCTCCAGGACCAAGCTGTCTTAGTCTGTGCCCCCTAAAGGACCAAGCTGTTTTTGTGTCTGTGCCTCCTCAAAGACCAAGCTGTCCTTGTTTCTGTGCCCCCTCAGGACCAAGCTGTCCTTGTGTCTGTGCCCCCTCAAGGACCAAGCTGTCCTTGTGTCTGTGCCCCCTCAAGGACCAAGCTGTCTGTGCCGCCTCAAGGACCAAGCTGTCTGTGCCCCCTCAAGGACCAAGTTGTCTGTGCCCCCTCAAGGACCAAGCTGTCTGTGCCCCCTAAAGGACCAAACTGTCTGTGCCCCCTCAAGGACCAAGCTGTCTGTGCCCCCTCAAAGACCAAGCTGTCTGTGCCCCGTCAAGGACAAAGCTGTCTTTGTGTCTGTGCCCCCTCCAGGACCAAGCTGTCTTAGTCTGTGCCCCCTAAAGGACCAAGCTGTCTTTGTGTCTGTACCCCCCTCAAGGACCAAGCTGTCTTTGTGTCTGTGACCCCTCAAGGACCAAGCTGTTTTTTTTGTCTGTGCCCCCTCAAGGACCAAGCTGTCTGTGTCTGTACCCCCTTAAGGACGAAGCTGTCTGTGTCTGTGCTTCCTTCAGGACAAAGCTGTCTTAGTCTGTGCCCCCTCAAGGACCAAGCTGTCTTTGTGTCTGTGACTCCTCAAGGAGCAAGCTGTCTTTTGTGTCCGTGCCCCCTCAAGGACCAAGCTGTCTGTGTCTGTGCCCCCTCAATGACGAATCTGTCTGTGTCTGTGCCCCCTCCAGGACCAATCTGTCTTAGTCTGTGCTCCCTAAAGGACCAAGCTGTCTTTGTGTCTGTGACCCCTCAAGGACCAAGCTGTCTTTTGTGTCTGTGACCCCTCAAGGACCAAGCTGTCTTTTGTGTCTGTGCCTCCTCAAAGACCAAGCTGTCCTTGTGTCTGTGCCCCCTCCGGACCAAGCTGTCCTTGTGTCTGTGCCCCCTCAAGGACCAAGCTGTCCTTGTGTCTGTGCCACCTCAAGGACCAAGCTGTCTGTGCCCCCTCAAGGACCAAGCTGTCTGTGCCCCCTCAAGGACCAAGCTGTCTGTGCCCACTCAAGGACCAAACTGTCTGTGCCCCCTCAAGGACCAAGCTGTCTGTGCGCCCTCAAAGACCAAGCTGTCTGTGCCTTCTCAAAGACCAAGCTGTCTGTGCCCCCTCAAGGACCAAGCAGTCTGTGCCCCCTCAAGGACCAAGCTGTATGTGTCTGTGCCCCCTCAAGGACCAAGCTGTCTGTGCCACCTCAATGACCTAGCTGTCTGAGTCCCCTCAATGACCAAGCTGTCTTTGTGTCTGTGCCCCCTCAAGGACCAAGCTGTCTTTGTGTCTGTGCCCCCTCAATGACCAAGCTGTCTTTTAGTCTGTGCCCCCTCAAGGATCAAGCTGTCTTTGTGTCTGTGCCCCCTCAAGGACCAAGCTGTCTTTGTGTCTGTGCCCCCTCAAGGACCAAGCTGTCTTTGTGTATGTGCCCCCTAAAGGACCAAGCTGTCTGTGTCTGTGCCCCCTCAAGGACTAAGCTGTCTGTGTCTGTGCCCCCTCCAGGACCAAGCTGTCTAGGTCTGTGCTCCCTAAAGGACCAAGCTGTCTTTGTGTCTGTGCCCCCCTTAAGGACCAAGCTGTCTTTGTGTCTGTGACCCCTCAAGGACCAAGCTGTCTTTTGTGTCTGTGCCCCCTTTAGGACCAAGCTGTCTTGGTCTGTGCCCCCTCAAGGACCAAGCTGTCTTAGTCTGTGCCCCCTCAAGGACCAAGCTGTTTTTGTGTCTGTGCCCCCCTCAAGGATCAAGCTGTCTTTGTGTCTGTGACCCCTCAAGGACCAAGCTGTCTTTTGTGTCTGTGACCCCTTAAGGACCAAGCTGTCTTTTGTGTCTGTGCCTCCTCAAAGACCAAGCTGTCCTTGTGTCTGTGCCCCCTCAGGACCAAGCTGTCCTTGTGTATGTGCGCCCTTAAGGACCAAGCTGTCCTTGTGTCTGTGCCCTCTCAAGGACCAAACTGTCTGTGCCCCCTCAAGGACCAAGCTGTCTGTGCCCCCTAAAGGACCAAGCTGTCTGTGCCCCCTCAAGGACCAAGCTGTCTGTGCCCCTTCAAGGACCAAGCTGTCCTTGTGTCTGTGCCCCCTCAAGGACCAAGCTGTCTTTGTGTCTGTAACCCCTCAAGGACCAAGCTGTCTTTTGTGTCTGTGACCCCTCAAGGACCAAGCTGTCTTTTGTGTCTGTGCCTCCTCAAAGACCAAGCTGTCCTTGTGTCTGTGCCCCTTCAGGACCAAGCTGTCCTTGTATCTGTGCCCCCTGAAGGACCAAGCTGTCCTTGTGTCTGTGCCACCTCAAAGACCAGGCTGTCTGTGCCCCCTCAAGGACCAAACTGTCTGTGCCCCCTCAAGGACCAAGCTTTCTGTGCCCCCTCAAAGACCAAGCTGTCTGTGACCCCTCAAGAACCAAGCTGTCTTTTGTGTCTGTGCCTCCTCAAAGACCAAGCTGTCGTTGTGTCTGTGCCCCCTCAGGAACAAGCTGTCCTTGTGTCTGTACCCCCTCAAGGACCAAGCTGTCCTTGTGTCTGTGCCCCCTCAAGGACCAAGCTGTCTGTGCCCCCTAAAGGACCAAGCTGTCTGTGCCCCCTCAAGGACCAAGCTGTCTGTGCCTCCTCAAGGACCAAGCTGTCTGTGCCCCCTCAACAACCAAACTGTCTGTGCCCCCTCAGAGACCAAGCTGTCTGTGCCCCCTCAAAGACCAAGCTGTCTGTTCCCCGTCAAGGACCAAGCTGTCTTTGTGTCTGTGCCCCCTCCAGGACCAAGCTGTCTTAGTCCGTGCCCCCTAAAGGACCAAGCTGTTTTTGTGTCTGTGCCTCCTCAAAGACCAAGCTGTCCTTGTTTCTGTGCCCCCTCAGGACCAAGCTGTCCTTGTGTCTGTGCCCCCTCAAGGACCAAGCTGTCCTTGTGTCTGTGCCCCCTCAAGGACCAAGCTGTCTGTGCCGCCTCAAGGACCAAGCTGTCTGTGCCCCCTCAAGGACCAAGTTGTCTGTGCCCCCTCAAGGACCAAGCTGTCTGTGCCCCCTAAAGGACCAAACTGTCTGTGCCCCCTCAAGGACCAAGCTGTCTGTGCCCCCTCAAAGACCAAGCTGTCTGTGCCCCGTCAAGGACAAAGCTGTCTTTGTGTCTGTGCCCCCTCCAGGACCAAGCTGTCTTAGTCTGTGCCCCCTAAAGGACCAAGCTGTCTTTGTGTCTGTACCCCCCTCAAGGACCAAGCTGTCTTTGTGTCTGTGACCCCTCAAGGACCAAGCTGTTTTTTTTGTCTGTGCCCCCTCAAGGACCAAGCTGTCTGTGTCTGTACCCCCTTAAGGACGAAGCTGTCTGTGTCTGTGCTTCCTTCAGGACAAAGCTGTCTTAGTCTGTGCCCCCTCAAGGACCAAGCTGTCTTTGTGTCTGTGACTCCTCAAGGAGCAAGCTGTCTTTTGTGTCCGTGCCCCCTCAAGGACCAAGCTGTCTGTGTCTGTGCCCCCTCAATGACGAATCTGTCTGTGTCTGTGCCCCCTCCAGGACCAATCTGTCTTAGTCTGTGCTCCCTAAAGGACCAAGCTGTCTTTGTGTATGTGCCCCCGTCAAGGACCAAGCTGTCTTTGTGCCTTGACCCCTCAAGGACCAAGCTGTCTTTTGTGTCTGTGCCCCCTCAAGGACCAAGCTGTCTGTGTCTGTGCCCCGTCAAGGACGAAGCTGTCTGTGTCTGTGCCCCCTCCAGGACCAAGCTGTCTGTGTCTGTGCCCCCTCCAGGACCAAGCTGTCTTAGTCTGTGCCCCCTCAAGGACCAAGCTGTCTTAGTCTGTGCCCCCTTAAGGACCAAACTGTCTTTGTGTCTGTGCCCCCCTCAAGGACAAAGCTGTCTTTGTGTCTGTGACCCCTCAAGGACCAAGCTGTCTTTTGTGTCTGTGACCCCTCAAGGACCAAGCTGTCTTTTGTGTCTGTGCCTCCTCAAAGACCAAGCTGTACTTGTGTCTGTGCCCCCTCAGGACCAAGCTGTCCTTGTGTCTGTGCCCCCTCAAGGACCAAGCTGTCCTTGTGTCTGTGCCCCCTCAAGGAGCAAGCTATCTGTGCCCCCTCAAGGACCAAGCTGTCTGTGCCCCCTCAAGGACCAAGCTGTCTGTGCCCCCTCAAGGACCAAGCTGTCTGTGCCCCCTCAAGGACCAAACTGTCTGTGCCCACTCAAGGACCAAGCTGTCTGTGCCCCCTCAAAGACCAAGGTGTCTGTGACCCCTCAAGGACCAAGCTGTCTTTTGTGTCTGTGCCTCCTCAAAGACCAAGCTGTCCTTGTGTCTGTGCCCCCTCAGAACCAAGCTGTCCTTGTGTCTGTGCCCCCTCAAGGACCAAGCTGTCCTTGTGTCTGTGCCCCCTCAAGGACCAAGCTGTCTGTGCCCCCTCAAGGACCAAGCTGTCTGTGCCCCCTCAAGGACCAAGCTGTCTGTGCCCCCTCAAGGACGAAGCTGTCTGTGCCCCCTCAAGGACCAAATTGTCTGGTCCCCCTCAAGGACCAAGCTGTCTGTGCCCCCTCAAAGACCAAGCTGTCTGTGCCCCGTCAAGGACCAAGCTGTCTTTGTGTCTGTGCCCCCTCCAGGACCAAGCTGTCTTAGTCTGTGCCCCCTAAAGGATCAAGCTGTCTTTTGTGTCTGTGCCCCCTCAGGACCAAGCTGTCCTTGTGTCTGTTCCCCCTCAAGGACCAAGCTGTCCTTGTGTCTGTGCCCCCTCAAGGACCAAGCTGTCTGTGCCCCCTCAAAGACCAAGCTGTCTGTGCCCCGTCAAGGACAAAGCTGTCTTTGTGTCTGTGCCCCCTCCAGGACCAAGCTGTCTTAGTCTGTGCCCCCTAAAGGACCAAGCTGTCTTTGTGTCTGTACCCCCCTCAAGGACCAAGCTGTCTTTGTGTCTGTGACCCCTCAAGGACCAAGCTGTTTTTTGTGTCTGTGCCCCCTCGAGGACCAAGCTGTCTGTGTCTGTACCCCCTTAAGGACGAAGCTGTCTGTGTCTGTGCTTCCTTCAGGACAAAGCTGTCTTAGTCTGTGCCCCCTCAAGGACCAAGCTGTCTTTATGTCTGTGACTCCTCAAGGAGCAAGCTGTCTTTTGTGTCCGTGCCCCCTCAAGGACCAAGCTGTCTGTGTATGTGCCCCCTCAATGACGAATCTGTCTGTGTCTGTGCCCCCTCCAGGACCAATCTGTCTTAGTCTGTGCTCCCTAAAGGACCAAGCTGTCTTTGTGTCTGTGCCCCCCTCAAGGACCAAGCTGTCTTTGTGTCTGTGACCCCTCAAGGACCAAGCTGTCTTTTGTGTCTGTGCCCCCTCAAGGACCAAGCTGTCTGTGTCTGTGCCCCGTAAAGGACGAAGCTGTCTGTGTCTGTGCCCCCTCCAGGACCAAGCTGTCTGTGTCTGTGCCCCCTCCAGGACCAAGCTGTCTTAGTCTGTGCCCCCTCAAGGACCAAGCTGTCTTAGTCTGTGCCCCCTCAAGGACCAAACTGTCTTTGTGTCTGTGCCCCCCTCAAGCACCAAGCTGTCTTTGTGTCTGTGACCCCTCAAGGACCAAGCTGTCTTTTGTGTCTGTGACCCCTCAAGGACCAAGCTGTCTTTTGTGTCTGTGCCTCCTCAAAGACCAAGCTGTACCTGTGTCTGTGCCCCCTCAGGACCAAGCTGTCCTTGTGTCTGTGCCCCCTCAAGGACCAAGCTGTCCTTGTGTCTGTGCCCCCTCAAGGAGCAAGCTATCTGTGCCCCCTCAAGGATCAAGCTGTCTGTGCCCCCTCAAGGACCAAGCTGTCTGTGCCCCCTCAAGGACCAAGCTGTCTGTGCCCCCTCAAGGACCAAACTGTCTGTGCCCACTCAAGGACCAAGCTGTCTGTGCCCCCTCAAAGACCAAGGTGTCTGTGACCCCTCAAGGACCAAGCTGTCTTTTGTGTCTGTGCCTCCTCAAAGACCAAGCTGTCCTTGTGTCTGTGCCCCCTCAGAACCAAGCTGTCCTTGTGTCTGTGCCCCCTCAAGGACCAAGCTGTCCTTGTGTCTGTGCCCCCTCAAGGACCAAGCTGTCTGTGCCCCCTCAAGGACCAAGCTGTCTGTGCCCCCTCAAGGACCAAGCTGTCTGTGCCCCCTCAAGGACGAAGCTGTCTGTGCCCCCTCAAGGACCAAATTGTCTGTTCCCCCTCAAGGACCAAGCTGTCTGTGCCCCCTCAAAGACCAAGCTGTCTGTGCCCCGTCAAGGACCAAGCTGTCTTTGTGTCTGTGCCCTCTCCAGGACCAAGCTGTCTTAGTCTGTGCCCCCTAAAGGATCAAGCTGTCTTTTGTGTCTGTGCCCCCTCAGGACCAAGCTGTCCTTGTGTCTGTTCCCCCTCAAGGACCAAGCTGTCCTTGTGTCTGTGCCCCCTCAAGGACCAAGCTGTCTGTGCCCCCTCAAGGACCAAGCTGTCTGTGCCCCCTAAAGGAACAAGCTGTCTGTGCCCCCTCAAGGACCAAGCTGTCTGTGCCCCCTCAAGGACCAAACTATCTGTGCCCCCTCAAGGACCAAGCTGTCTGTGCCCCCTCAAAGACCAAGCTGTCTGTGCCCCCTCAAGGACCAAGCTGTCTGTATCCCCTCAAGGACTAAGCTGTCTTTGTCTGTGCTCCCTAACGGACCACGCCATATGCTGTCTTTGTGTCTGTGCCCCCTAAAGGACCACGCCATAAGCTGTCTTTGTGTCTGTGCCCCCTCAAGGACCAAGCTGTCTTTGTGTCTGTGCCGCCTCAAGGACCACGCAATAAGCTGTCTGTGCCCCCTCAAGGACCATGCCATAAGCTGTCTGTGCCCCCTCAAGGACCACGCCATAAGCTGTCAGTGCCCCTTCAAGGACCACGCCATAAGCTGTCTGTGTCCCCCTCAAGGACCAAGCTGTCTTTGTGTCTGTGCCCCCTCAAGGACCAAGCTGTCTTTGTGTCTGTGCCCCCTCAAGGACCAAGCTGTCTTTGTGTCTGTGCCCCCTCAAGGACCAAGCTATCTTTGTGTCTGTGCCCCCTCAAGGACCAAACTGACTTTATGTCTGTGCCCCCTCAAGGACCAAGCTGTCTTTGTGTCTGTGCCCCCTCAAGGACCAAGCTATTTGTGTCTCTGCCCCCTTAAGGACGAAGCTGTCTGTGTATGTGCCCCCTCCAGGACCAAGCTGTCTTAGTCTGTTCCCCCTCAAGGACCAAGCTGTCTTTGTGTCTGTGCCCCCCTAAAGGACCAGGCTGTCTTTGTGTCTGTGCCCCCCTCAAGGACCAAGCTGTCTTTTGTGTATGTGACCCCTCAGGGACCAAGCTGTCTTTTGTGTCTGTGCCTCCTCAAAGACCAAGCTGTCCTTGTGTCTGTGCCCCCTCAGGACCAAGCTGTCCTTGTGTCTGTGCCCCCTCAAGGACCAAGCTGTCCTTGTGTCTGTGCCCCCTCAAGGACCAAGCTGTCCTTGTGTCTGTGCCCCCTCAAGGACCAAGCTGTCTGTGCCCCCTCAAGGACCAAACTGTCTGTGCCCCCTCAAGGACCAAGCTGTATGTGTCTGTGCCCCCTTAAGGACCAAGCTGTCTGTGCCCCCTCAATGACCTAGCTGTCTGAGTCCCCTTAATGACCAAGCTGTCTTTGTGTCTGTTCCCCCTCAAGGACCAAGCTGTCTTTGTGTCTGTGCCCCCTCAAGGACCAAGCTGTCTTTATGTCTGTGCCCCCTCAAGGACCAAGCTGTCTTTGTGTCTGTGCCCCCTCAAGGACCAAGCTGTCTTTATGTCTGTGCCCCCTCACGGACCAAGCTGTCTTTGTGTCTGTGCCCCCTCAAAGACCAAGCTGTCTGTGTCTGTGCCCCCTCAAGGACCAAGCTGTCTGTGTCTGTGCCCCCTAAAGGACCAAGCTGTCTTTGTGTCTGTGCCCCCTCGAGGACCAAGCTGTCTTTGTGTCTGTGCCCCCTCAAGGACCAAGCTGTCTTTCTGTCTGTGCCCCCTCAAGGACCAAGCTGTCTTTGAGTCTGTGCCCCCTAAAGGACCAAGCTGTCTTTGTGTCTGTGCCCCCTCAAGGATCAAGCTGTCTTTGTGTCTGTGCCCCCTCAAGGACGAAGCTGTATTTGTCTGTGCCCCCTCATGGACCAAGCTGTCTGTGCTCCCTCAATGACCTAGCTGTCTGTGCCCCCTCGAGGACCAAGCTGTCTTTGTGTCTGTGCCCCCTCAAGGACCAAGCTGTCTTTCTGTCTGTGCCCCCCTCAGGGACCAAGCTGTCTTTGTGCCTTGACCCCTCAAGGACCAAGCTGTCTTTTGTGTCTGTGCCCCCTCAAGGACCAAGCTGTCTGTGTCTGTGCCCCGTCAAGGACGAAGCTGTCTGTGTCTGTGCCCCCTCCAGGACCAAGCTGTCTGTGTCTGTGCCCCCTCCAGGACCAAGCTGTCTTAGTCTGTGCCCCCTCAAGGACCAAGCTGTCTTAGTCTGTGCCCCCTTAAGGACCAAACTGTCTTTGTGTCTGTGCCCCCCTCAAGGACCAAGCTGTCTTTGTGTCTGTGACCCCTCAAGGACCAAGCTGTCTTTTGTGTCTGTGACCCCTCAAGGACCAAGCTGTCTTTTGTGTCTGTGCCTCCTCAAAGACCAAGCTGTACTTGTGTCTGTGCCCCCTCAGGACCACGCTGTCCTTGTGTCTGTGCCCCCTCAAGGACCAAGCTGTCCTTGTGTCTGTGCCCCCTCAAGGAGCAAGCTATCTGTGCCCCCTCAAGGACCAAGCTGTCTGTGCCCCCTCAAGGACCAAGCTGTCTGTGCCCCCTCAAGGACCAAGCTGTCTGTGCCCCCTCAAGGACCAAACTGTCTGTGCCCACTCAAGGACCAAGCTGTCTGTGCCCCCTCAAAGACCAAGGTGTCTGTGACCCCTCAAGGACCAAGCTGTCTTTTGTGTCTGTGCCTCCTCAAAGACCAAGCTGTCCTTGTGTCTGTGCCCCCTCAGAACCAAGCTGTCCTTGTGTCTGTGCCCCCTCAAGGACCAAGCTGTCCTTGTGTCTGTGCCCCCTCAAGGACCAAGCTGTCTGTGCCCCCTCAAGGACCAAGCTGTCTGTGCCCCCTCAAGGACCAAGCTGTCTGTGCCCCCTCAAGGACGAAGCTGTCTGTGCCCCCTCAAGGACCAAATTGTCTGTTCCCCCTCAAGGACCAAGCTGTCTGTGCCCCCTCAAAGACCAAGCTGTCTGTGCCCCGTCAAGGACCAAGCTGTCTTTGTGTCTGTGCCCCCTCCAGGACCAAGCTGTCTTAGTCTGTGTCCCCTAAAGGATCAAGCTGTCTTTTGTGTCTGTGCCCCCTCAGGACCAAGCTGTCCTTGTGTCTGTTCCCCCTCAAGGACCAAGCTGTCCTTGTGTCTGTGCCCCCTCAAGGACCAAGCTGTCTGTGCCCCCTCAAAGACCAAGCTGTCTGTGCCCCGTCAAGGACAAAGCTGTCTTTGTGTCTGTGCCCCCTCCAGGACCAAGCTGTCTTAGTCTGTGCCCCCTAAAGGACCAAGCTGTCTTTGTGTCTGTACCCCCCTCAAGGACCAAGCTGTCTTTGTGTCTGTGACCCCTCAAGGACCAAGCTGTTTTTTGTGTCTGTGCCCCCTCAAGGACCAAGCTGTCTGTGTCTGTACCCCCTTAAGGACGAAGCTGTCTGTGTCTGTGCTTCCTTCAGGACAAAGCTGTCTTAGTCTGTGCCCCCTCAAGGACCAAGCTGTCTTTGTGTCTGTGACTCCTCAAGGAGCAAGCTGTCTTTTGTGTCCGTGCCCCCTCAAGGACCAAGCTGTCTGTGTATGTGCCCCCTCGATGACGAATCTGTCTGTGTCTGTGCCCCCTCCAGGACCAATCTGTCTTAGTCTGTGCTCCCTAAAGGACCAAGCTGTCTTTGTGTCTGTGCCCCCCTCAAGGACCAAGCTGTCTTTGTGTCTGTGACCCCTCAAGGACCAAGCTGTCTTTTGTGTCTGTGCCCCCTCAAGGACCAAGCTGTCTGTGTCTGTGCCCCGTCAAGGACGAAGCTGTCTGTGTCTGTGCCCCCTCCAGGACCAAGCTGTCTGTGTCTGTGCCCCCTCCAGGACCAAGCTGTCTTAGTCTGTGCCCCCTCAAGGACCAAGCTGTCTTAGTCTGTGCCCCCTCAAGGACCAAACTGTCTTTGTGTCTGTGCCCCCCTCAAGGACCAAGCTGTCTTTGTGTCCGGGGCCCCCTCAAGGACCAAGCTGTCTTTTGTGTCTGTGACCCCTCAAGGACCAAGCTGTCTTTTGTGTCTGTGCCTCCTCAAAGACCAAGCTGTACTTGTGTCTGTGCCCCCTCAGGACCAAGCTGTCCTTGTGTCTGTGCCCCCTCAAGGACCAAGCTGTCCTTGTGTCTGTGCCCCCTCAAGGAGCAAGCTATCTGTGCCCCCTCAAGGATCAAGCTGTCTGTGCCCCCTCAAGGACCAAGCTGTCTGTGCCCCCTCAAGGACCAAGCTGTCTGTGCCCCCTCAAGGACCAAACTGTCTGTGCCCACTCAAGGACCAAGCTGTCTGTGCCCCCTCAAAGACCAAGGTGTCTGTGACCCCTCAAGGACCAAGCTGTCTTTTGTGTCTGTGCCTCCTCAAAGACCAAGCTGTCCTTGTGTCTGTGCCCCCTCAGAACCAAGCTGTCCTTGTGTCTGTGCCCCCTCAAGGACCAAGCTGTCCTTGTGTCTGTGCCCCCTCAAGGACCAAGCTGTCTGTGCCCCCTCAAGGACCAAGCTGTCTGTGCCCCCTCAAGGACCAAGCTGTCTGTGCCCCCTCAAGGACGAAGCTGTCTGTGCCCCCTCAAGGACCAAATTGTCTGTTCCCCCTCAAGGACCAAGCTGTCTGTGCCCCCTCAAAGACCAAGCTGTCTGTGCCCCGTCAAGGACCAAGCTGTCTTTGTGTCTGTGCCCTCTCCAGGACCAAGCTGTCTTAGTCTGTGCCCCCTAAAGGATCAAGCTGTCTTTTGTGTCTGTGCCCCCTCAGGACCAAGCTGTCCTTGTGTCTGTTCCCCCTCAAGGACCAAGCTGTCCTTGTGTCTGTGCCCCCTCAAGGACCAAGCTGTCTGTGCCCCCTCAAGGACCAAGCTGTCTGTGCCCCCTAAAGGAACAAGCTGTCTGTGCCCCCTCAAGGACCAAGCTGTCTGTGGCCCCTCAAGGACCAAACTATCTGTGCCCCCTCAAGGACCAAGCTGTCTGTGCCCCCTCAAAGACCAAGCTGTCTGTGCCCCCTCAAGGACCAAGCTGTCTGTATCCCCTCAAGGACTAAGCTGTCTTTGTCTGTGCTCCCTAACGGACCACGCCATATGCTGTCTTTGTGTCTGTGCCCCCTAAAGGACCACGCCATAAGCTGTCTTTGTGTCTGTGCCCCCTCAAGGACCAAGCTGTCTTTGTGTCTGTGCCGCCTCAAGGACCACGCAATAAGCTGTCTGTGCCCCCTCAAGGACCATGCCATAAGCTGTCTGTGCCCCCTCAAGGACCACGCCATAAGCTGTCAGTGCCCCTTCAAGGACCACGCCATAAGCTGTCTGTGTCCCCCTCAAGGACCAAGCTGTCTTTGTGTCTGTGCCCCCTCAAGGACCAAGCTGTCTTTGTGTCTGTGCCCCCTCAAGGACCAAGCTGTCTTTGTGTCTGTGCCCCCTCAAAGACCAAGCTATCTTTGTGTCTGTGCCCCCTCAAGGACCAAACTGACTTTATGTCTGTGCCCCCTCAAGGACCAAGCTGTCTTTGTGTCTGTGCCCCCTCAAGGACCAAGCTATTTGTGTCTCTGCCCCCTTAAGGACGAAGCTGTCTGTGTATGTGCCCCCTCCAGGACCAAGCTGTCTTAGTCTGTTCCCCCTCAAGGACCAAGCTGTCTTTGTGTCTGTGCCCCCCTAAAGGACCAGGCTGTCTTTGTGTCTGTGCCCCCCTCAAAGACCAAGCTGTCTTTTGTGTATGTGACCCCTCAGGGACCAAGCTGTCTTTTGTGTCTGTGCCTCCTCAAAGACCAAGCTGTCCTTGTGTCTGTGCCCCCTCAGGACCAAGCTGTCCTTGTGTCTGTGCCCCCTCAAGGACCAAGCTGTCCTTGTGTCTGTGCCCCCTCAAGGACCAAGCTGTCCTTGTGTCTGTGCCCCCTCAAGGACCAAGCTGTCTGTGCCCCCTCAAGGACCAAGCTGTCTGTGCCCCCTCAAGGACCAAGCTGTATGTGTCTGTGCCCCCTTAAGGACCAAGCTGTCTGTGCCCCCTCAATGACCTAGCTGTCTGAGTCCCCTTAATGACCAAGCTGTCTTTGTGTCTGTTCCCCATCAAGGACCAAACTTTCTTTGTGTCTGTGCCCCCTCAAGGACCAAGCTGTCTTTATGTCTGTGCCCCCTCAAGGACCAAGCTGTCTTTGTGTCTGTGCCCCCTCAAGGACCAAGCTGTCTTTATGTCTGTGCCCCCTCACGGACCAAGCTGTCTTTGTGTCTGTGCCCCCTCAAAGACCAAGCTGTCTGTGTCTGTGCCCCCTCAAGGACCAAGCTGTCTGTGTCTGTGCCCCCTAAAGGACCAAGCTGTCTTTGTGTCTGTGCCCCCTCGAGGACCAAGCTGTCTTTGTGTCTGTGCCCCCTCAAGGACCAAGCTGTCTTTCTGTCTGTGCCCCCTCAAGGACCAAGCTGTCTTTGAGTCTGTGCCCCCTAAAGGACCAAGCTGTCTTTGTGTCTGTGCCCCCTCAAGGATCAAGCTGTCTTTGTGTCTGTGCCCCCTCAAGGACGAAGCTGTATTTGTCTGTGCCCCCTCATGGACCAAGCTGTCTGTGCTCCCTCAATGACCTAGCTGTCTGAGTCCCCTCAATGACCAAGCTGTCTTTGTGTCTGTGCCCCCTCAAGGACCAAGCTTTCTTTGTGTCTGTGCCCCCTAAAGGACCAAGCTGTCTTTTATTCCGTGCCCCCTCAAGAACCAAGCTGTCTTTGTGACTGTGCCGCCTCAAGGACCAAGCTGTCTTTGTGTCTGTGCCCCCTCAAGGACCAAGCTGTCTTTGTGTCTGTGCCCCCTCAAGGACGAAGCTGTCTGTGTCTGTGCCCCCTCAAGGACGAAGCTGTCTGTGTCCGTGCCCCCTCCAGGACCAAGCTGTCTTAGTCTGTGCCCCCTAAAGGACCAAGCTGTCTTTGTGTCTGTGCCCCCCTCAAGGACCAAGCTGTCTTTGTGTCTGTGACCCCTCAAGGACCAAGCTCTCTTTTGTGTCTGTGACCCCTCAAGGACCAAGCTGTCTTTTGTGTCTGTGACCCCTCAAGGACCAAGGTGTCTTTTGTGTCTGTGCCCCCTCAATGACGAAACTGTCTGTGTCTGTGCCCCTTCCAGGACCAAGCTGTCTGTGTCTGTGCCCCTTCCAGGACCAAGCTGTCTTAGTCTGTGCCCTCTAAAAGACCAAGCTGTCTTTGTGTCTGTGACCCCTCAAGGACCAAGCTGTCTTTTGTGTCTGTGACCCTTCAAGGACCAAGCTGTCTTTTGTGTCTGTGCCTCCTCAAAGACCAAGCTGTCCATGTGTCTGTGCCCCCTCAGGACCAAGCTGTCCTTGTGTCTGTGCCCCCTCAAGGACCAAGCTGTCCTTGTGTCTGTGCCACCTCAAGGACCAAGCTGTCGGTGCCCCCTCAAGGACCAAGCTGTCTGTGCCCCCTCAAGGACCAAGCTGTCTGTGCCCACTGAAGGACCAAACTGTCTATGCCCCCTCAAGGACCAAGCTGTCTGTGCGCCCTCAAAGACCAAGCTGTCTGTGCCCCCTCAAAGACCAAGCTGTCTGTGCCCCCTCAAGGACCAAGCAGTCTGTGCCCCCTCAAGGACCAAGCTGTATGTGTCTGTGCCCCCTCAAGGACCAAGCTGTCTGTGCCACCTCAATGACCTAGCTGTCTGAGTCCCCTCAATGACCAAGCTGTCTTTGTGTCTGTGCCCCCTCAAGGACCAAGCTGTCTTTGTGTCTGTGCCCCCTCAATGACCAAGCTGTCTTTTAGTCTGTGTCCCCTCAAGGATCAAGCTGTCTTTGTGTCTGTGCCCCCTCAAGGACCAAGCTGTCTTTGTGTCTGTGCCCCCTCAAGGACCAAGCTGTCTTTGTGTATGTGCCCCCTAAAGGACCAAGCTGTCTGTGTCTGTGCCCCCTCAAGGACTACGCTGTCTGTGTCTGTGCCCCCTCCAGGACCAAGCTGTCTTAGTCTGTGCTCCCTAAAGGACCAAGCTGTCTTTGTGTCTGTGCCCCCCTCAAGGACCAAGCTGTCTTTGTGTCTGTGACCCCTCAAGGACCAAGCTGTCTTTTGTGTCTGTGCCCCCTTAAGGACCAAGCTGTCTTAGTCTGTGCCCCCTCAAGGACCCAGCTGTCTTAGTCTGTGCCCCCTCAAGGACCAAGCTGTCTTTGTGTCTGTGCCCCCCTCAAGGATCAAGCTGTCTTTGTGTCTGTGACCCCTCAAGGACCAAGCTGTCTTTTGTGTCTGTGACCCCTCAAGGACCAAGCTGTCTTTTGTGTCTGTGCCTCCTCAAAGACCAAGCTGTCCTTGTGTCTGTGCCCCCTCAGGACCAAGCTGTCCTTGTGTCTGTTCCCTCTCAAGGACCAAACTGTCTGTGCCCCCTCAAGGACCAAGCTGTCTGTGCCCCCTCAAGGACCAAGCTGTCTGTGCCCCCTCAAGGACCAAGCTGTCTGTGCCCCTTCAAGGACCAAGCTGTCCTTGTGTCTGTGCCCCCTCAAGGACAAAGCTGTCTTTGTGTCTGTAACCCCTCAAGGACCAAGATGTCTTTTGTGTCTGTGACCCCTCAAGGACCAAGCTGTCTTTTGTGTCTGTGCCTCCTCAAAGACCAAGCTGTCCTTGTGTCTGTGCCCCCTCAAGACCAAGCTGTCCTTGTGTCTGTGCCCCCTAAAGGACCAAGCTGTCCTTGTGTCTGTGCCACCTCAAAGACCAAGCTGTCTGTGCCCCCTCAAGGACCAAACTGTCTGTGCCCCCTCAAAGACCAAGCTTTCTATGCCCCCTCAAAGACCAAGCTGTCTGTGACCCCTCAAGAACCAAGCTTTCTTTTGTGTCTGTGCCTCCTCAAAGACCAAGCTGTCGTTGTGTCTGTGCCCCCTCAGGACCAAGCTGTCCTTGTGTCTGTACCCCCTCAAGGACCAAGCTGTCCTTGTGTCTGTGCCCCCTCAAGGACCAAGCTGTCTGTGCCCTCTAAAGGACCAAGCTGTCTGTGTCAACTCAAGGACCAAGCTCTCTGTGCCTCCTCAAGGACCAAGCTGTCTGTGCCCCCTCAAGGACAGAACTGTCTGTGCCCCCTCAGAGACCAAGCTGTCTGTGCCCCCTCAAAGACCAAGCTCTCTGTTCCCCGTCAAGGACTAAGCTGTCTTTGTGTCTGTGCCCCCTCCAGGACCAAGCTGTCTTAGTCTGTGCCCCCTAAAGGACCAAGCTGTTTTTGTGTCTATGCCTCCTCAAAGACCAAGCTGTCCTTGTTTCTGTGCCCCCTAAGGACCAAGCTGTCCTTGTGTCTGTGCCCCCTCAAGGACCAAGCTGTCCTTTTGTCTGTGCCCCCTCAAGGACCAAGCTGTCTGTGCCCCCTCAAGGACCAAGCTGTCTGTGCCCCCTCAAGGACCAAGCTGTCTGTGCCCCCTCAAGGACCAAACTGTCTCTGCCCCCTCAAGAACCAAGCTGTCTGTGCCCCCTCAAAGACCAAGCTGTCTGTGCCCCGTCAAGGACCAAGCTGTCTTTGTGTCTGTGCCCCCTCCAGGACCAAGCTGTCATAGTCTGTGCCCCCTAAAGGACCAAGCTGTCTTTGTGTCTGTGCCCCCCTCAAGGACCAAGCTGTCTTTGTGTCTGTGACCGCTCAAGGACCAAGCTGTTTTTTGTGTCTGTGCCCCCTCAAGGACCAAGCTGTCTGTGTCTGTACCCCCTTAAGGACGAAGCTGTCTGTGTCTGTGCTTCCTTCAGGACAAAGCTGTCTTAGTCTGTGCCCCCTCAAGGACTAAGCTGTCTTTGTGTCTGTGCCCCCCTCAAGGACCAAGCTGTCTTTGTGTCTGTGACCCCTCAAGGACCAATCTGTCTTTTGTGTTATTGACCCCTCAAGGACCAAGCTGTCTTTTGTGTCTGTGCCTCCTCAAAGACCAAGCTGGGTTTTGTGTCTGTGCCCCCTCAGGACCAAGCTGACCTTGTGTCTGTGCCCCCTCAAAGACCAAGCTGTCCTTGTGTCTGTGCCCCCTCAAGGACCAAGCTGTCTGTGCTCCCTCAAGGACCAAGCTGTCTGTGCCCCCTCAAAGACCAACCTATCTGTTCCCCCTCAAGGACCAAGCTGGCTGTGCCCCCTCTAGGACCAAGCTGTCTGTGCCTCCTCAAGGACCAAGCTGTATGTGTCTGTGCCCCCTCATGGACCAATCTGTCTGTGCTCCCTCAATGACCTAGCTGTTTTAGTCCCCTCAATGACCAAGCTGTCTTTGTGTCTGTGCCCCCTCAAGCACCAAGCTGTCTTTGTGTCTGTGCCCCCTCAAGGACAAAGCTGTCTTTGTGTCTGTGCCCCCTCAAGGAACAAGCTGTCTTTTAGTCCGTGCCCCCTCAAGGACCAAGCTGTCTTTGTGACTGTGCCGCCTCAAGGACCAAGCTGTCTTTGTGTCTGTGCCACCTCAAGGACCAAGCTGTCTTTGTGTCTGTGCCCCCTTAAGGACGAAGCTGTCTGTGTCTGTACCCCCTCAAGGACCAAGCTGTCCTTGTGTCTGTGCCCCCTCAAGGACCAAGCTGTCTGTGCCCCCTAAAGGACCAAGCTGTTTGTGCCCCCTCAAGGACCAAACTGTCTGTGCCCCCTCAGAGACCAAGCTGTCTGTGCCGCCTCAAAGACCAAGCTGTCTGTTCCCCGTCAAGGACCAAGCTGTCTTTTTGTCTGTGCCCCCTCCAGGACCAAGCTGTCTTAGTCTGTGCCCCCTAAAGGACCAAGCTGTTTTTGTGTCTGTGCCTCCTCAAAGACCAAGCTGTCCTTGTTTCTGTGCCCCCTCAGGACCAAGCTGTCCTTGTGTCTGTGCCCCCTCAAGGACCAAGCTGTCCTTGTCTCTGTGCCCCCTCAAGGAACAAGCTGTCTGTGCCCCCTCAAGGACCAAGCTGTCTGTGCCCCCTCAAGGACCAAGCTGTCTGTGCCCCCTCAAGGACCAAGCTGTCTGTGCTCCCTCAAGGACCAAACTGTCTGTGCCCCCTCAAGGACCAAGCTGTCTGTGCCCCCTCAAAGACCAAGCTGTCTGTGCCCCGTCAAGGACCAAGCTGTCTTTGTGTCTGTGCCCCCTCCAGGACCAAGCTGTCTTAGTCTGTGCCCCCTAAAGGACCAAGCTGTCTTTGTGTCTGTGCCCCCCTCAAGGACCAAGCTGTCTTTGTGTCTGTGACCCCTCAAGGACCAAGCTGTTTTTTGTGTCTGTGCCCCCTAAAGGACCAAGCTGTCTGTGTCTGTACCCCCTTAAGGACGAAGCTGTCTGTGTCTATGCTTCCTTCAGGACAAAGCTGTCTTAGTCTGTGCCCCCTCAAGGACAAAGCTGTCTTTGTGTCTGTGCCCCCCTCAAGGACCAAGCTGTCTTTGTGTCTGTTACCCCGCAAGGACCGATCTGTCTTTTGTGTCATTGACCCCTCAAGGACCAAGCTGTCTTTTGTGTCTGTGCCTCCTCAAAGACCAAGCTGGGTTTTGTGTCTGTGCCCCCTCAGGACCAAGCTGTCCTTGTGTCTGTGCCCCCTCAAAGACCAAGCTGTCCTTGTGTCTGTGCCCCCTCAAGGACCAAGCTCTCTGTGCTCCCTCAAGGACAAAGCTGTCTGTGCCCCCTCAAAGACCAACCTATCTGTTCCCCCTCAAGGACCAAGCTGGCTGTGCCCCCTCTAGGACCAAGCTGTCTGTGCCCCCGCAAGGACCAAGCTGTATGTGTCTGTGCCCCCTCATGGACCAATCTGTCTGTGCTCCCTCAATGACCTAGCTGTCTGAGTCCCCTCAATGACCAAGCTGTCTTTCTGTCTGTGCCCCCTCAAGGACCAAGCTGTCTTTGTGTCTGTGCCCCCTCAAAGACCAAGCTGTCTTTGTGTCTGTGCCCCCTAAAGGACCAAGCTGTCTTTTAGTCCGTGCCCCCTCAAGGACCAAGCTGTCTTTGTGTCTGTGCCGCCTCAAGGACCAAGCTGTCTTTGTGTCTGTGCCCCCTCAAGGACCAAGCTGTCTTTGTGTCTGTGCCCCCTCAAGGACGAAGCTGTCTGTGTCTGTTCCCCCTAAAGGACGAAGCTGTCTGTGTCTGTGCCCCCTCCAGGACCAAGCGGTCTTAGTCTGTGCCCCCTAAAGGACCAAGCTGTCTTGTTGTCTGTGCCCCCCTCAAGGACCAAGCTGTCTTTGTGTCTGTGACCCCTCAAGGATCAAGCTGTCTTTTGTGTCTGTGACCCCTCAAGGACAAAGCTGTCTTTTTGTGTCTGTGACCCCTCAAGGACCAAGCTGTCTTTTGTGTCTGTGCCCCCTCAAGGACCAAGCTGTCTGTGTCTGTGCCCCTTCCAGGACCAAGCTGTCTGTGTCTGTGCCCCTTCCAGGACCAAGCTGTCTTAGTCTGTGCCCTCTAAAAGACCAAGCTGTCTTTGTGTCTGTGACCCCTCAAGGACCAAGCCGTCTTTTGTGTCTGTGACCTCTCAAGGACCAAGCTGTCTTTTGTGTCTGTGCCTCCTCAAATACCAAGCTGTCCTTGTGTCTGTGCCCCCTCAGGACCAAGCTATCCTTGTGTCTGTGCCCTCTCAAGAACCAAGCTGTCCTTGTGTCTGTGCCACCTCAAGGACCAAGCTGTCTGTGCCCCCTCAAGGACCAAGCTGTCTGTGCCCCCTCAAGGACCAAGCTGTCTGTGCCCCCTCAAGGACCAAACTGTATGTGCCCCCTCAAGGACCAAGCTGTCTGTGCCCCCTCAAAGACCAAGCTGTCTGTGCCCCCTCAAAGACCAAGCTGTCTGTGCCCCCTCAAGGACCAAGCTGTCTGTGCCCCCTCAAGGACCAAGCTGTATTTGTCTGTGCCCCCTAAACGACCAAGCTGTCTGTGCCACCTCAATGACCTAGCTGTCTGAGTCCCCTCAATGACCAAGCTGTCTTTGTGTCTGTGCCCCCTCAAGGACCAAGCTGTCTTTGTGTCTGTGCCCTCTCAAGGACCAAGCTGTCTTTTAGTCTGTGCCCCCTCAAGGACCAAGCTGTCTTTGTGTCTGTGCCCCCTCAAGGACCAAGTTGTCTTTGTGTCTGTGCCCCCTCAAGGACCAAGCTGTCTTTGTGTATGTGCCCCCTAAAGGACCAAGCTGTCTGTGTCTGTGCCCCCTCAAGGACTAAGCTGTCTGTGTCTGTGCCCCCTCCAGGACCAAGCTGTCTTAGTCTGTGCTCCCTAAAGGACCAAGCAGTCTTTGTGTCTGTGCCCCCCTCAAGGACCAAGCTGTCTTTGTGTCTGTGACCCCTCAAGGACCAAGCTGTCTTTTGTGTCTGTGCCCCCTCAAGGACCAAGCTGTCTGAATCTGTGCCCCCTCAAGGACGAAGCTGTATGTGTCTGAGCCCCCTCCAGGACCAAGCTGTCTTAGTCTATGCCCCCTCAAGGACCAAGCTGTCTTTGTGTCTGTGCCCCCCTCAAGGACCACGCTGTCTTTGTGTCTGTGACCCCTCAAGGACCAAACTGTCTTTTGTGTCTGTGACCCCTCAAGGACCAAGCTGTCTTTTGTGTCTGTGCCTCCTCAAAGACCAAGCTGTCCTTGTGTCTGTGCCCCCTCAGGACCAAGCTGTCCTTGTGTCTGTGCCCCCTCAAGGACCAATCTGTCCTTGTATCTGTGCCCCCTCAAGGACCAAGCTGTCCTTGTGTCTGTGCCCCCTCAAGGACCAAGCTGTCTGTGCCCCCTTAAGGACCAAGCTGTCTGTGCCCCCTCAAAGACCAAGCTGTCTGTGCCCCCTTAAGGACCAAGCTGTTTGTGCCCCCTCAAGGACCAAACTGTCTGTGCCCCCTTAAGGACCAAGCTGTCTGTGCCCCCTCAAAGACCAAGCTGTCTGTGCCCCCTTAAAGACCAAGCTATCTGTGCACCCTCAAGGACCAAGCTGTCTGTGCCCCCTCAAGGACCAAGCTGTCTGTGCCCCCTCAAGGACCAAGCTGTATGTGTCTTCCCCCCTCAAGGACCAAGCTGTCTGTGCCCCCTCAATGACCTAGCTGTCTGAGTCCCCTCAATGACCAAGCTGTCTTTGTGTCTATGCCCCCTCAAGGACCACGCTGTCTTTCTTTCTGTGCCCCCTCATGGACCAAGCTGTCTTTTAGTCTGTGCCCCCTCAAGGACCAAGCTGTCTTTGTGTCTGTGCCCCCTCAAGGACCAAGCTGTCTTTGTGTCTGTGCCCCCTCAAGGACCAAGCTGTCTTTGTGTCTGTGCCCCCTCAAGGACCAAGCTGTCTTTGTGTCTGTGCCCCCTCAAGGACCAAGCTGTCTTTGAGTCTGTGCCCCCTCAAGGACCAAGCTGTCTTTGTGTCTGTGCCCCCTCAAGGACCAAGCTGTCTTTGTGTCTGTGCCCCCTTAAGGACCAAGCTGTCTTTGTGTCTGTGCCCCCTCAAAGACCAAGCTGTCTTTGTGTTTGTGCCCCCTCAAGGACCAAGCTGTCTTTGTATCTGTGCCCCCTCAAGTACCACGCCATAAGCTGTCTTTGTGTCTGTTTCCCCTCAAGGACCACGCCATAAGCTGTATGTGCCCCCTCAAGGACCACGCCATAAGCTGTCTGTGTCTGTGCCCCCTTAATGACCACGCCATAAGCTGTCTTTGTGTCTGTGCCCCCTCAAGGACCACGCCATAAGCTGTCTTTGTGTCTGTGTCCCCTCAAGGACCACGCCATAAGCTGTCTGTGTCTGTGCCCCCCTCAAGGACCAAGCTGTCTTTGTGTCTGTGCCCCCTCAAGGACCAAGCTGTCTGTGCCCCCTCAAGGACCAAGCTGTCTGTGTCTGTGCCCCCTCAAGGACGAAGCTGTCTGTGTCTGTGCCCCCTCAAGGACGAAGCTGTCTTTGTCTGTGCCCCCTCCAGGACCAAGATGTCTTAGTCTGTGCCTCCTAAAGGAACAAGCTGTCTTTATGTCTGTGCCCCCTCAAGGACCAAGCTGTCTTTGTGTCTGTGCCCCCTCAATGACCAAGCTGTCTGTGCCCCCTCAAGGACCAAGCTGTCTGTGTCTGTGCTCCCTCAAGGACCAAGCTGTCTTTGTGTCTGTGCCCCCTCAAGGACCAAGCTGTCTTTGTGTCTGTGCCCCCTCAAGGACCAAGCTGTCTGTGTCTGTGCCCCCTCAATGACCAAGCTGGCTGTGCCCCCTCAAGGACCAAGCTGTCTTTTTGTCTGTGCCCCCTCAAGGACCAAGCTGTCTTTGTGTCTGTGCCCCCTAAAGGACCAAGCTGTCTTTGTGTCTGTGCCCCCTCAAGGACCAAGCTGTCTTTATGTCTGTGCCCCGTCAAGGACCAAGCTGACTTTGTGTCTGTGGCCCCTCAAGGACCAAGTTGTCTTTGTGTCTGTGTCCCCCTCAAGGACCAAGCTATCTTTGTGGCTGTGCCCCCTCAAGGACCGAACTGTCTTTATGTCTGTGCCCCCTAAAGGACCACGCTGTCTTTGTGTCTGTGACCCCTCAAGGACCAAGCTGTCTTTTGTGTCTGTGCCCCCTCAAGGACCAAGCTGTCTGTGTCTGTGCCCCCTCAAAGACGAAGCTGTCTGTTTCTGTGCCCTCTCCTAGACCAAGCTGTCTTAGTCTGTGCCCCCTTAAGGACCAAACTGTCTGTGTCTGTGCCCCCTCAAGGACGAAGCTGTCTGTGTCTGTTCCCCCTCCAGAACCAAGCTATCTTAGTTTGTGCCCCCTCAAGGACCAAGCTGTCTTTGTGTCTGTGCCCCCTCAAGGACCAAGCTGTCTTTGTGTCTTTTCCCCCTTAAGGACCAAGCTGTCTTTGTGTCTGTGCCCCCTCAAGGACCAAGCTGTCTTTGTGTCTGTGCCCCCTCAAGGACCAAGCTGTCTTTGTGTCTGTGCCCCCTCAAGGACCACGCCATAAGCTGTCTTTGTGTCTGTGTCCCCTCAAGGACCACGCCATAAGCTGTCTCTGCCCCCTCAAGGACCACGCCATAAGCTGTCTGTGTCCCGCTCAAGGACCACGCCATAAGCTGTCTGTGTCTGTGCCCCTCTCAAGGACCAAGCTGTTTTTGTTTCTGTGCCCCCTCAAGGACCAAGCTGACTTTGTGTCTGTGCCCCCTCAAGGACAAAACTGTCTTTGTGTCTGTGCCCCCTCAAGGACCAAGCTGTCTTTGTGTCTGTGCCCCTCAAGGACCAAACTGTCTTTATGTCTGTGCCCCCTCAATGACCAAGCTGTCTTTGTGTCTGTGCCCCCTCAATGACCAAGCTGTCTTTGTGTCTGTGACCCCTCAAGGACCAAGCTGTCTTTTGTGTCTGTGCCCCCTCAAGGACCAAGCTGTCTGTGTCTGTGCCCCCTCAAGGACGAAGCTGTCTGTGTCTGTGCCCCCTTAAAGACCAAGCTATCTTTGTGTCTGAGCCCCCTCAAGGACCAAGCTGTCTTTATGTCTGTGCCCCCTCAAGGACAAAGCTGTCTTTGTGTCTGTGCCCCCTCAAGGACCACGCCATAAGCTGTCTTTGTGTCTGTGCCCCCTCAAGGACCAAGCTGTCTTTGTGTCTGTGTCCCCTCCAGGACCAAGCTGTCTTAGTCTGTGCTCCCTAAAGGACCAAGCTGTCTTTGTGTCTGTGCCCCCCTCAAGGACCAAGCTGTCTTTGTGTCTGTGACCCCTAAAGGACCAAGCTGTCTTTTTTGTCTGTGCCCCCTCAAGGACCAAGCTGTCTGTGTCTGTGCCCCCTAAAGCACGAAGCTGTCTGTGTCTGTGCTTCCTCAAGGACAAAGCTGTCTTAGTCTGTGCCCCCTAAAGGACCAAGCTGTCTTTGTGTCTGTGCCCCCCTCAAGGACCAAGCTATCTTTGTGTCTGTGACCCCTCAAGGACCAATCTGTTTTTTGTGTCTGTGACCCCTTAAGGACCAAGCTGTCTTTTGTGTCTGTGCCTCCTCAAAGACCAAGCTGTCCTTGTGTCTGTGCCCCCTCAGGACCAAGATGTCCTTGTGTCTGTGCCCCCTCAAGGACCAAGCTGTCCTTGTGTCTGTGCCCCCTCAAGGACCAAGCTGTCCTTGTGTCTGTGCCCCCTCAAGGACCAAGCTGTCTGTGCCCCCTCTAGGACCAAGCTGTCTGTGCCCCCTCAAGGACTAAGCTGTCTGTGCCCCCTCAAGGACCAAACTGTCTGTGCCCCCTCAAGGACCAAGTTGTCTGTGCCCCCTTAAGGACCAAGCTGTCTGTGCCCCCTCAAAGACCAAGCTGTCTGTGCACCCTAAAGGACCAAGCTGTCTGTGCCCCCTCAAGGACCAAGCTGTATCTGCCCCCTTAAGGAACAAGCTGTATGTGTCTGTGCCCCCTCAAGGACCAAGCTGTCTGTGCCCCCTAAATGACCTAGCTGTCTGAGTCCCCTCAATGACCAAGCTGTCTTTGTGTATGTGCCCCCTCAAGGACCAAGCTGTCTTTGTGTCTGTGCCCCCTAAATGACCTAGCTGTCTGAGTCCTCTCAATGACGGAGCTGTCTTTGTGTCTGTGCCCCCTCAAGGAACAAGCTGTCTTTGTGTCTGTGCCCCCTCAAGGACATGGTTGTCTTTTAGTCTGTGTCCCCTCAAGGACCAAGCTGTCTTTGTGTCTGTGCCCCCTCAAGGACCAAGCTGTCTTTGTGTCTGTGACCCCTCAAGGACCAAGCTGTCTTTGTGTCTGTGCCCCCTCAAGGACCAAGCTGTCTTTGTGTCTGTGCCCCCTCAAGGACCAAGCTATTTTGTGTCTGTGCCCCCTAAAGAACCAAGCTTTCTTTGAGTCTGTGCTCCCTCAAGGACCAAGCTGTCTTTGTGTCTGTGCCCCCTCAAGGACCAAGCTGTCTTTGTGTCTGTGCCCCCTTAAGGACCAAGCTGTCTTTGTGTCTGTGCCCCCTCAAGGACCAAGCTGTCTTTGTGTCTGTGCCCCCTCAAGGACCAAGCTGTCTTTGTGTCTGTGCCCCCTCAAGGACCACGCCATAAGCTGTCTTTGTGTATGTGTCCCCTCAAGGACCACGCCATAAGCTATCTGTGCCCCCTCAAGGACCACGCCATAAGCTGTCTGTGTCCCGCTCAAGGACCACGCCATAAGCTGTCTGTGTCTGTGCCCCCCTCAAGGACCAAGCTGTCTGTGTCTGTGCCCCCTCAAGGACCAAGCTGTCTGTATCCCCTCAAGGACTAAGCTGTCTGTGTCTGTGCCCCCTCAAGGACCACGCCATAAGCTGTCTTTGTGTCTGTGCCCCCTCAAGGACCACGCCATAAGCTGTCTTTGTGTCTGTGTCCCCTCAAGGACCACGCCATAAGCTGTCTGTGTCTGTGCCCCCTCAAGGACCAAGCTGTCTGTGCCCCCTCAAGGACCAAGCTGTCTGTGTCTGTGCCCCCTTAAGGACGAAGCTGTCTGTGTCTGTGCCCCCTCAAGGACGAAGCTGTCTGTGTCTGTTCCCTCTCCAGGACCAAGCTGTCTTAGTCTGTGCCCCCTCAAGGACCAAGCTGTCTTTGTGTCTGTGCCCAGTCAATGACCAAGCTGTCTGTGCCCCCTCAAGGACCAAGCTGTCTGTGTCTGTGCTCCCTAAAGGACCAAGCTGTCTTTGTGTCTGTGCCCCCTCAAGGACCAAGCTGTCTTTGTCTCTGTGCCCCCTCAAGGACCAAGCTGTCTGTGTCTGTGCCCCCTCAATGACCAAGCTGTCTGTGCCCCCTCAAGGACCAAGCTGTCTTTGTGTCTGTGCCCCCTCAAGGACCAAGCTTTTTTTGTGTCTGTGCCCCTTAAAGGACCAAGCTGTCTTTGTGTCTGTGCCTCCTCAAGGACCAAGCTGTCTTTATGTCTGTGCCCCGTCAAGGACCAAGCTGACTTTGTGTCTGTGCCCCCTCAAGGACCAAGTTGTCTTTGTGTCTGTGTCCCCCTCAAGGGCCAAGCTATCTTTGTGTTTGTGCCCCCTAAAGGACCAAACTGTCTTTATGTTTGTGCCCCCTCAAGGACCAAGCTGTTTTTGTGTCTGTGCCTCTTCAAAGACCAAGCTGTCCTTGTGTCTGTGCCCCCTCAGGACCAAGATGTCCTTGTGTCTGTGCCCCCTCAAGGACCAAGCTGTCCTTGTGTCTGTGCCCCCTCAAGGACCAAGCTGTCCTTGTGTCTGTGCCCCCTCAAGGACCAAGCTGTCTGTGCCCCCTCAAGGACCAAGCTGTCTGTGCCCCCTCAAGGACTAAGCTGTCTGTGCCCCCTCAAGGACCAAACTGTCTGTGCCCCCTCAAGGACCAAGTTGTCTGTGCCCCCTCAAAGACCAAGCTGTCTGTGCCCCCTTAAAGACCAAGCTGTCTGTACACCCTCAAAGACCAAGCTGTCTGTGCCCCCTCAAGGACCAAGCTGTATGTGCCCCCTCAAGGAACAAGCTGTATGTGTCTGTGCCCCCTCAAGGACCAAGCTGTCTGTGCCCCCTAAATGACCTAGCTGTCTGAGTCCCCTCAATGACCAAGCTGTCTTTGTGTCTGTGCCCCCTCAAGGACCAAGCTGTCTTTGTGTCTGTGCCCCCTAAATGACCTAGCTGTCTGAGTCCTCTCAATGACGGAGCTGTCTTTGTCTCTGTGCCCCCTCAAGGAACAAGCTGTCTTTGTGTCTGTGCCCCCTCAAGGACATGGTTGTCTTTTAGTCTGTGCCCCCTCAAGGACCAAGCTGTCTTTGTGTCTGTGCCCCCTCAAAGACCAAGCTGTCTTTGTGTCTGTGACCCCTCAAGGACCAAGCTGTCTTTGTGTCTGTGCCCCCTCAAGGACCAAGCTGTCTTTTAGTCTGTGCCCTCTCAAGGACCAAGCTGTCTTGGTGTCTGTGCCCCCTAAAGGACAGAGCTGTCTTTGTGTCTGTGCCCCCTCAAGGACCAAGCTGTCTTTGTGTCTGTGCCCCCTAAAGGACCAAGCTGTCTGTGTCTGTGCCCCCTCAAGGACTAAGCTGTCTGTGTCTGTGCCCCCTTCAGGATCAAGCTGTCTTAGTCTGTGCCGCTTAAAGGACCAAGCTGTCTTTGTGTCTGTACCCCCCTCAAGGACCAAGCTGTCTTTGTGTCTGTGACCCCTAAAGGACCAAGCTGTCTTTTGTGTCTGTGCCCCCTTAAGGACCAAGCTGTCTGTGTCTGTGCCCCCTCAAGGACGAAGCTGTCTGTGTCTGTTCCCCCTCAAGGACGAAGCTGTCTGTGTATGTGCCCCCTCCAGGACCAAGCTGTCTTAGTCTGTGCCCCCTCAAGGAACAAGCTGTCTTTGTGTCTGTGCCCCCCTCAAGGACCAAGCTGTCTTTGTGTCTGTGACCCCTCAAGGACCAAACTGTCTTTTGTGTCTGTGACCCCTCAAGGACCAAGCTGTCTTTTGTGTCTGTGCCTCCTCAAAGACCAAGCTGTCCTTTTGTCTGTGCCCCCTCAGGACCAAGCTGTCCTTGTGTCTGTGCCCCCTCAAGGACCAAGCTGTCCTTGTGTCTGTGCCCCCTCAAGGACCAAGCTGTCCTTGTGTCTGTGCCCCCTCAAGGACCAAGCATTCTGTGTCTGTGCCTCCTCAAGGACGAAGCTGTCTGTGTCTGTTCCCCCTCAAGGACGAAGCTGTCTGTGTATGTGCCCCCTCCAGGACCAAGCTGTCTTAGTCTGTGCCCCCTCAAGGAACAAGCTGTCTTTGTGTCTGTGCCCCCCTAAAGGACCAAGCTGTCTTTGTATCTGTGACCCCTCAAGGACCAAACTGTCTTTTGTGTCTGTGACCCCTCAAGGACCAAGCTGTCTTTTGTGTCTGTGCCTCCTCAAAGACCAAGCTGTCCTTTTGTCTGTGCCCCCTCAGGACCAAGCTGTCCTTGTGTCTGTGCCCCCTAAAGGACCAAGCTGTCCTTGTGTCTGTGCCCCCTCAAGGACCAAGCTGTCTGTGCCCCCTTAAGGACCAAGCTGTCTGTGCCCCCTAAAGGACCAAGCTGTCTGTGCCCCCTCAACGACCAAGCTGTCTGTGCCCTTTCAAGGACCAAACTGTCTGTGCCCCCTCAAGGACCAAGCTGTCTGTGCCCCCTCAAAGACCAAGCTGTCTGTGCCCCCTCAAAGACCAAGCTGTCTGTGCACCCTCAAGGACCAAGCTGTCTGTGCCCCCTCAAGGACCAAGCTGTCTGTGCCTCCTCAAGGACCAAGCTGTATGTGTCTGTGCCCCCTCAAGGACCAAGCTGTCTGTGCCCCCTCAATGACCTAGCTGTCTGAGTCCCCTCAATGACCAAGCTGTCTTTGTGTCTGTGCCCCCTCAAGGACCAAGCTGTCTTTGTGTCTGTGCCCCCTCAAGGACCAAGCTGTCTTTTAGTCTGTGACCCCTATAGGACCAAGCTGTCTTTGTGTCTGTGCCCCCTCAAGGACCAAGCTGTCTTTGTGTCTGTACCCCCTCAAGGACCAAGCTGTCTTTGTGTCTGTTCCCCCTCAAGGACCAAGCTGTCTTTGTGTCTGTGCCCCCTTAAGGACCAAGCTGTCTTTGTGTCTGTGCCCCCTCAAGGACCAAGCTCTCTTTGTGTCTGTGCCCTCTCAAGGACCAAGCTGTCTTTGTGTCTGTGCCCCCTCAAGGACCACGCCATAAGCTGTCTTTGTTTCCGCTTTTCCCTCAAGGACCACGCCATAAGCTGTCTGTGCCCACTCAAGGACCACGCCATAAGCTGTCTGTGTCCCGCTCAAGGACCACGCCATAAGCTGTCTGTGCCTCCCACAAGGACAAAGCTGTCTGTGTCTGTGCCCCCTCAAGGACCAAGCTGTCTGTATCCCCTCAAGGACTAAGCTGTCTGTGTCTGTGCCCCCTCAAGGACCACGCCATAAGCTGTCTTTGTGTCTGTGCCCCCTCAAGGACCAAGCTGTCTTTTTGTCTGTGCCCCCCTCAAGGACCAAGCTGTCTTTGTGTCTGTGACCCCTCAAAGACCAAGCTGTCTTTTGTGTCTGTGACCCCTCAAGGACCAAGCAGTCTTTTGTGTCTGTGACCCCTCAAGGACCAAGCTGTCTTTTGTGTCTGTGCCCCCTCAATGACGAAGCTGTCTGTGTATGTGCCCCTTCCAGGACCAAGCTGTCTGTGTCTGTGCCCCTTCAAGGACCAAGCTGTCTTAGTCTGTGCCCTCTAAAAGACCAAGCTGTCTTTGTGTCTGTGACCCCTCAAGGACCAAGCTGTCTTTGTATATGTGACCCCTCAAGGACCAAACTGTCTTTTTTGTCTGTGACCCCTCAAGGACCAAGCTGTCTTTTGTGTCTGTGCCTCCTCAAAGACCAAGCTGTCCTTTTGTCTGTGCCCCCTCAGGAACAAGCTGTCCTTATGTCTGTGCCCCCTCAAGGACCAAGCTGTCCTTGTGTCTGTGCCCCCTCAAGGACCAAGCTGTCCTTGTGTCTGTGCCCCCTCAAGGACCAAGCTGTCTGTGCCCCCTTAAGGACTAAGCTGTCTGTGCCCCCTCAAGGACCAAGCTGTCTGTGCCCCCTCAAGGACCAAGCTGTCTGTGCCCCCTCAAGGACCAAACTGTCTGTGCCCCCTCAAGGACCAAGCTGTCTGTGCCCCCTCAAAGACCAAGCTGTCTGTGCCCCCTCAAAGACCAAGCTGTCTGTGCACGCTCAAGGACCAAGCTGTCTGTGCCCCCTCAAGGACCAAGCTGTCTGTGCCTCCTCAAGGACCAAGCTGTATGTGTCTGTGCCCCCTCAAGGACCCAGCTTTCTGTGCCCCCTCGATGACCTAGCTGTCTGAGTCCCCTCAATGACCAAGCTGTCTTTGTGTCTGTGCCCCATCAAGGACCAAGCTGTCTTTGTGTCTGTGCCCCCTCAAGGACCAAGCTGTCTTTTAGTCTGTGCCCCCTATAGGACCAAGCTGTCTTTGTGTCTGTGCCCCCTCAAGGACCAAGCTGTCTTTTGTGTCTGTGCCCCCTCAAGGACCAAGCTGTCTTTGTGTCTGTGCCCCCTCAAGGACCAAGCTGTCTTTGTGTCTGTGCCCCCTCAAAGACCACGATATCTTTGTGTCTGTGCCATCTCAAGGACCAAGCTGTCTTTGAGTCTGTGCCCCCTCAAGGACCAAGCTGTATTTGTGTCTGTGCCCCCTCAAGGACCAAGCTGTCTTTGTGTCTGTGCCCCCTCAAAGACCAAGCTGTCTGTGCCCCCTCAAAGACCAAGCTGTCTGTGCACCCTCAAGGACCAAGCTGTCTGTGCCCCCTCAAGGACCAAGCTGTCTGTGCCTCCTCAAGGACCAAGCTGTATGTGTCTGTGCCCCCTCAAGGACCAAGCTGTCTGTGCCCCCTCAATGACCTAGCTGTCTGAGTCCCCTCAATGACCAAGCTGTCTTTGTGTCTCTGCCCCCTCAAGGACCAAGCTGTCTTTGTGTCTGTACCCCCTCAAGGACCAAGCTGTCTTTTAGTCTGTGACCCCTATAGGACCAAGCTGTCTTTGTGTCTGTGCCCCCTCAAGGACCAAGCTGTCTTTGTGTCTGTACCCCCTCAAGGACCAAGCTGTCTGTGCCCCCTCAAGGACCAAGCTGTATGTGCCCCCTCAAGGAACAAGCTGTATGTGTCTGTGCCCCCTCAAGGACCAAGCTGTCTGTGCCCCCTAAATGACCTAGCTGTCTGAGTCCCCTCAATGACCAAGCTGTCTTTGTGTCTGTGCCCCCTCAAGGACCAAGCTGTCTTTGTGTCTGTGCCCCCTAAATGACCTAGCTGTCTGAGTCCTCTCAATGACGGAGCTGTCTTTGTCTCTGTGCCCCCTCAAGGAACAAGCTGTCTTTGTGTCTGTGCCCCCTCAAGGACATGGTTGTCTTTTAGTCTGTGCCCCCTCAAGGACCAAGCTGTCTTTGTGTCTGTGCCCCCTCAAAGACCAAGCTGTCTTTGTGTCTGTGACCCCTCAAGGACCAAGCTGTCTTTGTGTCTGTGCCCCCTCAAGGACCAAGCTGTCTTTGTGTCTGTGCCCCCTCAAGGACCAAGCTGTCTTTTAGTCTGTGACCCCTATAGGACCAAGCTGTCTTTGTGTCTGTGCCCCCTCAAGGACCAAGCTGTCTTTGTGTCTGTACCCCCTCAAGGACCAAGCTGTCTTTGTGTCTGTTCCCCCTCAAGGACCAAGCTGTCTTTGTGTCTGTGCCCCCTTAAGGACCAAGCTGTCTTTGTGTCTGTGCCCCCTCAAGGACCAAGCTCTCTTTGTGTCTGTGCCCTCTCAAGGACCAAGCTGTCTTTGTGTCTGTGCCCCCTCAAGGACCACGCCATAAGCTGTCTTTGTTTCCGCTTTTCCCTCAAGGACCACGCCATAAGCTGTCTGTGCCCACTCAAGGACCACGCCATAAGCTGTCTGTGTCCCGCTCAAGGACCACGCCATAAGCTGTCTGTGCCTCCCACAAGGACAAAGCTGTCTGTGTCTGTGCCCCCTCAAGGACCAAGCTGTCTGTATCCCCTCAAGGACTAAGCTGTCTGTGTCTGTGCCCCCTCAAGGACCACGCCATAAGCTGTCTTTGTGTCTGTGCCCCCTCAAGGACCAAGCTGTCTTTTTGTCTGTGCCCCCCTCAAGGACCAAGCTGTCTTTGTGTCTGTGACCCCTCAAAGACCAAGCTGTCTTTTGTGTCTGTGACCCCTCAAGGACCAAGCAGTCTTTTGTGTCTGTGACCCCTCAAGGACCAAGCTGTCTTTTGTGTCTGTGCCCCCTCAATGACGAAGCTGTCTGTGTATGTGCCCCTTCCAGGACCAAGCTGTCTGTGTCTGTGCCCCTTCAAGGACCAAGCTGTCTTAGTCTGTGCCCTCTAAAAGACCAAGCTGTCTTTGTGTCTGTGACCCCTCAAGGACCAAGCTGTCTTTGTATATGTGACCCCTCAAGGACCAAACTGTCTTTTTTGTCTGTGACCCCTCAAGGACCAAGCTGTCTTTTGTGTCTGTGCCTCCTCAAAGACCAAGCTGTCCTTTTGTCTGTGCCCCCTCAGGAACAAGCTGTCCTTATGTCTGTGCCCCCTCAAGGACCAAGCTGTCCTTGTGTCTGTGCCCCCTCAAGGACCAAGCTGTCCTTGTGTCTGTGCCCCCTCAAGGACCAAGCTGTCTGTGCCCCCTTAAGGACTAAGCTGTCTGTGCCCCCTCAAGGACCAAGCTGTCTGTGCCCCCTCAAGGACCAAGCTGTCTGTGCCCCCTCAAGGACCAAACTGTCTGTGCCCCCTCAAGGACCAAGCTGTCTGTGCCCCCTCAAAGACCAAGCTGTCTGTGCCCCCTCAAAGACCAAGCTGTCTGTGCACGCTCAAGGACCAAGCTGTCTGTGCCCCCTCAAGGACCAAGCTGTCTGTGCCTCCTCAAGGACCAAGCTGTATGTGTCTGTGCCCCCTCAAGGACCCAGCTTTCTGTGCCCCCTCGATGACCTAGCTGTCTGAGTCCCCTCAATGACCAAGCTGTCTTTGTGTCTGTGCCCCATCAAGGACCAAGCTGTCTTTGTGTCTGTGCCCCCTCAAGGACCAAGCTGTCTTTTAGTCTGTGCCCCCTATAGGACCAAGCTGTCTTTGTGTCTGTGCCCCCTCAAGGACCAAGCTGTCTTTTGTGTCTGTGCCCCCTCAAGGACCAAGCTGTCTTTGTGTCTGTGCCCCCTCAAGGACCAAGCTGTCTTTGTGTCTGTGCCCCCTCAAAGACCACGATATCTTTGTGTCTGTGCCATCTCAAGGACCAAGCTGTCTTTGAGTCTGTGCCCCCTCAAGGACCAAGCTGTATTTGTGTCTGTGCCCCCTCAAGGACCAAGCTGTCTTTGTGTCTGTGCCCCCTCAAAGACCAAGCTGTCTGTGCCCCCTCAAAGACCAAGCTGTCTGTGCACCCTCAAGGACCAAGCTGTCTGTGCCCCCTCAAGGACCAAGCTGTCTGTGCCTCCTCAAGGACCAAGCTGTATGTGTCTGTGCCCCCTCAAGGACCAAGCTGTCTGTGCCCCCTCAATGACCTAGCTGTCTGAGTCCCCTCAATGACCAAGCTGTCTTTGTGTCTCTGCCCCCTCAAGGACCAAGCTGTCTTTGTGTCTGTACCCCCTCAAGGACCAAGCTGTCTTTTAGTCTGTGACCCCTATAGGACCAAGCTGTCTTTGTGTCTGTGCCCCCTCAAGGACCAAGCTGTCTTTGTGTCTGTACCCCCTCAAGGACCAAGCTGTCTGTGCCCCCTCAAGGACCAAGCTGTATGTGCCCCCTCAAGGAACAAGCTGTATGTGTCTGTGCCCCCTCAAGGACCAAGCTGTCTGTGCCCCCTAAATGACCTAGCTGTCTGAGTCCCCTCAATGACCAAGCTGTCTTTGTGTCTGTGCCCCCTCAAGGACCAAGCTGTCTTTGTGTCTGTGCCCCCTAAATGACCTAGCTGTCTGAGTCCTCTCAATGACGGAGCTGTCTTTGTCTCTGTGCCCCCTCAAGGAACAAGCTGTCTTTGTGTCTGTGCCCCCTCAAGGACATGGTTGTCTTTTAGTCTGTGCCCCCTCAAGGACCAAGCTGTCTTTGTGTCTGTGCCCCCTCAAAGACCAAGCTGTCTTTGTGTCTGTGACCCCTCAAGGACCAAGCTGTCTTTGTGTCTGTGCCCCCTCAAGGACCAAGCTGTCTTTTAGTCTGTGCCCTCTCAAGGACCAAGCTGTCTTGGTGTCTGTGCCCCCTAAAGGACAGAGCTGTCTTTGTGTCTGTGCCCCCTCAAGGACCAAGCTGTCTTTGTGTCTGTGCCCCCTAAAGGACCAAGCTGTCTGTGTCTGTGCCCCCTCAAGGACTAAGCTGTCTGTGTCTGTGCCCCCTTCAGGATCAAGCTGTCTTAGTCTGTGCCGCTTAAAGGACCAAGCTGTCTTTGTGTCTGTACCCCCCTCAAGGACCAAGCTGTCTTTGTGTCTGTGACCCCTAAAGGACCAAGCTGTCTTTTGTGTCTGTGCCCCCTTAAGGACCAAGCTGTCTGTGTCTGTGCCCCCTCAAGGACGAAGCTGTCTGTGTCTGTTCCCCCTCAAGGACGAAGCTGTCTGTGTATGTGCCCCCTCCAGGACCAAGCTGTCTTAGTCTGTGCCCCCTCAAGGAACAAGCTGTCTTTGTGTCTGTGCCCCCCTCAAGGACCAAGCTGTCTTTGTGTCTGTGACCCCTCAAGGACCAAACTGTCTTTTGTGTCTGTGACCCCTCAAGGACCAAGCTGTCTTTTGTGTCTGTGCCTCCTCAAAGACCAAGCTGTCCTTTTGTCTGTGCCCCCTCAGGACCAAGCTGTCCTTGTGTCTGTGCCCCCTCAAGGACCAAGCTGTCCTTGTGTCTGTGCCCCCTCAAGGACCAAGCTGTCCTTGTGTCTGTGCCCCCTCAAGGACCAAGCATTCTGTGTCTGTGCCTCCTCAAGGACGAAGCTGTCTGTGTCTGTTCCCCCTCAAGGACGAAGCTGTCTGTGTATGTGCCCCCTCCAGGACCAAGCTGTCTTAGTCTGTGCCCCCTCAAGGAACAAGCTGTCTTTGTGTCTGTGCCCCCCTAAAGGACCAAGCTGTCTTTGTATCTGTGACCCCTCAAGGACCAAACTGTCTTTTGTGTCTGTGACCCCTCAAGGACCAAGCTGTCTTTTGTGTCTGTGCCTCCTCAAAGACCAAGCTGTCCTTTTGTCTGTGCCCCCTCAGGACCAAGCTGTCCTTGTGTCTGTGCCCCCTAAAGGACCAAGCTGTCCTTGTGTCTGTGCCCCCTCAAGGACCAAGCTGTCTGTGCCCCCTTAAGGACCAAGCTGTCTGTGCCCCCTAAAGGACCAAGCTGTCTGTGCCCCCTCAACGACCAAGCTGTCTGTGCCCTTTCAAGGACCAAACTGTCTGTGCCCCCTCAAGGACCAAGCTGTCTGTGCCCCCTCAAAGACCAAGCTGTCTGTGCCCCCTCAAAGACCAAGCTGTCTGTGCACCCTCAAGGACCAAGCTGTCTGTGCCCCCTCAAGGACCAAGCTGTCTGTGCCTCCTCAAGGACCAAGCTGTATGTGTCTGTGCCCCCTCAAGGACCAAGCTGTCTGTGCCCCCTCAATGACCTAGCTGTCTGAGTCCCCTCAATGACCAAGCTGTCTTTGTGTCTGTGCCCCCTCAAGGACCAAGCTGTCTTTGTGTCTGTGCCCCCTCAAGGACCAAGCTGTCTTTTAGTCTGTGACCCCTATAGGACCAAGCTGTCTTTGTGTCTGTGCCCCCTCAAGGACCAAGCTGTCTTTGTGTCTGTACCCCCTCAAGGACCAAGCTGTCTTTGTGTCTGTTCCCCCTCAAGGACCAAGCTGTCTTTGTGTCTGTGCCCCCTTAAGGACCAAGCTGTCTTTGTGTCTGTGCCCCCTCAAGGACCAAGCTCTCTTTGTGTCTGTGCCCTCTCAAGGACCAAGCTGTCTTTGTGTCTGTGCCCCCTCAAGGACCACGCCATAAGCTGTCTTTGTTTCCGCTTTTCCCTCAAGGACCACGCCATAAGCTGTCTGTGCCCACTCAAGGACCACGCCATAAGCTGTCTGTGTCCCGCTCAAGGACCACGCCATAAGCTGTCTGTGCCTCCCACAAGGACAAAGCTGTCTGTGTCTGTGCCCCCTCAAGGACCAAGCTGTCTGTATCCCCTCAAGGACTAAGCTGTCTGTGTCTGTGCCCCCTCAAGGACCACGCCATAAGCTGTCTTTGTGTCTGTGCCCCCTCAAGGACCAAGCTGTCTTTTTGTCTGTGCCCCCCTCAAGGACCAAGCTGTCTTTGTGTCTGTGACCCCTCAAAGACCAAGCTGTCTTTTGTGTCTGTGACCCCTCAAGGACCAAGCAGTCTTTTGTGTCTGTGACCCCTCAAGGACCAAGCTGTCTTTTGTGTCTGTGCCCCCTCAATGACGAAGCTGTCTGTGTATGTGCCCCTTCCAGGACCAAGCTGTCTGTGTCTGTGCCCCTTCAAGGACCAAGCTGTCTTAGTCTGTGCCCTCTAAAAGACCAAGCTGTCTTTGTGTCTGTGACCCCTCAAGGACCAAGCTGTCTTTGTATATGTGACCCCTCAAGGACCAAACTGTCTTTTTTGTCTGTGACCCCTCAAGGACCAAGCTGTCTTTTGTGTCTGTGCCTCCTCAAAGACCAAGCTGTCCTTTTGTCTGTGCCCCCTCAGGAACAAGCTGTCCTTATGTCTGTGCCCCCTCAAGGACCAAGCTGTCCTTGTGTCTGTGCCCCCTCAAGGACCAAGCTGTCCTTGTGTCTGTGCCCCCTCAAGGACCAAGCTGTCTGTGCCCCCTTAAGGACTAAGCTGTCTGTGCCCCCTCAAGGACCAAGCTGTCTGTGCCCCCTCAAGGACCAAGCTGTCTGTGCCCCCTCAAGGACCAAACTGTCTGTGCCCCCTCAAGGACCAAGCTGTCTGTGCCCCCTCAAAGACCAAGCTGTCTGTGCCCCCTCAAAGACCAAGCTGTCTGTGCACGCTCAAGGACCAAGCTGTCTGTGCCCCCTCAAGGACCAAGCTGTCTGTGCCTCCTCAAGGACCAAGCTGTATGTGTCTGTGCCCCCTCAAGGACCCAGCTTTCTGTGCCCCCTCGATGACCTAGCTGTCTGAGTCCCCTCAATGACCAAGCTGTCTTTGTGTCTGTGCCCCATCAAGGACCAAGCTGTCTTTGTGTCTGTGCCCCCTCAAGGACCAAGCTGTCTTTTAGTCTGTGCCCCCTATAGGACCAAGCTGTCTTTGTGTCTGTGCCCCCTCAAGGACCAAGCTGTCTTTTGTGTCTGTGCCCCCTCAAGGACCAAGCTGTCTTTGTGTCTGTGCCCCCTCAAGGACCAAGCTGTCTTTGTGTCTGTGCCCCCTCAAAGACCACGATATCTTTGTGTCTGTGCCATCTCAAGGACCAAGCTGTCTTTGAGTCTGTGCCCCCTCAAGGACCAAGCTGTATTTGTGTCTGTGCCCCCTCAAGGACCAAGCTGTCTTTGTGTCTGTGCCCCCTCAAAGACCAAGCTGTCTGTGCCCCCTCAAAGACCAAGCTGTCTGTGCACCCTCAAGGACCAAGCTGTCTGTGCCCCCTCAAGGACCAAGCTGTCTGTGCCTCCTCAAGGACCAAGCTGTATGTGTCTGTGCCCCCTCAAGGACCAAGCTGTCTGTGCCCCCTCAATGACCTAGCTGTCTGAGTCCCCTCAATGACCAAGCTGTCTTTGTGTCTCTGCCCCCTCAAGGACCAAGCTGTCTTTGTGTCTGTACCCCCTCAAGGACCAAGCTGTCTTTTAGTCTGTGACCCCTATAGGACCAAGCTGTCTTTGTGTCTGTGCCCCCTCAAGGACCAAGCTGTCTTTGTGTCTGTACCCCCTCAAGGACCAAGCTGTCTTTGTGTCTGTGCCCCCTAAAGGACCAAGCTGTCTTTTTGTCTGTGCCCCCTCAAGGACCACGCCATAAGCTGTCTTTGTTTCCGGTTTTCCCTCAAGGACCACGCCATAAGCTGTCTGTGCCCACTCAAGGACCACGCCATAAGCTGTCTGTGTCCCGCTCAAGGACCACGCCATAAGCTGTCTGTGCCTCCCTCAAGGACAAAGCTGTCTGTGTCTGTGCCCCCTCAAGGACCAAGCTGTCTGTATCCCCTCAAGGACTAAGCTGTCTGTGTCTGTGCCCCCTCAAGGACCACGCCATAAGCTGTCTTTGTGTCTGTGCCCCCTCAAGGACCAAGCTGTCTTTTTGTCTGTGCCCCCCTCAAGGACCAAGCTGTCTTTGTGTCTGTGACCCCTCAAAGACCAAGCTGTCTTTTGTGTCTGTGACCCCTCAAGGACCAAGCAGTCTTTTGTGTCTGTGACCCCTCAAGGACCAAGCTGTCTTTTGTATCTGTGCCCCCTCAATGACGAAGCTGTCTGTGTATGTGCCCCTTCCAGGACCAAGCTGTCTGTGTCTGTGCCCCTTCAAGGACCAAGCTGTCTTAGTCTGTGCCCTCTAAAAGACCAAGCTGTCTTTGTGTCTGTGACCCCTCAAGGACCAAGCTGTCTTTGTATATGTGACCCCTCAAGGACCAAGCTGTCTTTTGTGTCTGTGCCTCCTCAAAGACCAAGCTGTCCTTTTGTCTGTGCCCCCTCAGGAACAAGCTGTCCTTATGTCTGTGCCCCCTCAAGGACCAAGCTGTCCTTGTGTCTGTGCCCCCTCAAGGACCAAGCTGTCCTTGTGTCTGTGCCCCCTCAAGGACCAAGCTGTCTGTGCCCCCTTAAGGACCAAGCTGTCTGTGCCCCCTCAAGGACCAAGCTGTCTGTGCCCCCTCAAGGACCAAGCTGTCTGTGCCCCCTCAAGGACCAAACTGTCTGTGCCCCCTCAAGGACCAAGCTGTCTGTGCCCCCTCAAAGACCAAGCTGTCTGTGCCCCCTCAAAGACCAAGCTGTCTGTGCACGCTCAAGGACCAAGCTGTCTGTGCCCCCTCAAGGACCAAGCTGTCTGTGCCTCCTCAAGGACCAAGCTGTATGTGTCTGTGCCCCCTCAAGGACCCAGCTTTCTGTGCCCCCTCGATGACCTAGCTGTCTGAGTCCCCTCAAGGACCAAGCTGTCTTTGTGTCTGTGCCCCATCAAGGACCAAGCTGTCTTTGTGTCTGTGCCCCCTCAAGGACCAAGCTGTCTTTTAGTCTGTGCCCCCTATAGGACCAAGCTGTCTTTGTGTCTGTGCCCCCTCAAGGACCAAGCTGTCTTTGTGTCTGTGCCCCCTCAAGGACCAAGCTGTCTTTGTGTCTGTGCCCCCTCAAGGACCAAGCTGTCTTTGTGTCTGTGCCCCCTCAAAGATCACGCTATCTTTGTGTCTATGCCATCTCAAGGACCAAGCTGTCTTTGAGTCTGTGCCCCCTCAAGGACCAAGCTGTATTTGTGTCTGTGCCCCCTCAAGGACCAAGCTGTCTTTGTGTCTGTGCCCCCTTAAGGACCAAGCTGTCTTTGTGTCTGTGCCCCCTCAAGGACCACGCCATAAGCTGTCTTTGTTTCCGGTTTCCCTCAAGGACCACGCCATAAGCTGTCTGTGCCCCCTCAAGGACCACGCCATAAGCTGTCTGTATCCCGCGCAAGGACCACGCCATAAGCTGTCTGTGCCCCCCTCAAGGACAAAGCTGTCTGTGTCTGTGCCCCCTCAAGGACCAAGCTGTCTGTATCCCCTCAAGGACTAAGCTGTCTGTGTCTGTGCCCCCTCAAGGACCACGCCATAAGCTGTCTTTGTGTCTGTGCCCCCTCAAGGACCAAGCTGTCTTTTTGTCTGTGCCCCCCTCAAGGACCAAGCTGTCTTTGTGTCTGTGACCCCTCAAGGACCAAGCTGTCTTTTGTGTCTGTGACCCCTCAAGGACCAAGCAGTCGTTTGTGTCTGTGACCCCTCAAGGACCAAGCTGTCTTTTGTGTCTGTGCCCCCTCAATGACGAAGCTGTCTGTGTATGTGCCCCTTCCAGGACCAAGCTGTCTGTTTCTGTGCCCCTTCCAGGACCAAGCTGTCTTAGTCTGTGCCCTCTAAAAGACCAAGCTGTCTTTGTGTCTGTGACCCCTCAAGGACCAAGCTGTCTTTTGTGTCTGTGACCCCTAAGGGACCAAGCTGTCTTTTGTGTCTGTGCCTCCTTAAAGACCAAGCTGTCCTTGTGTCTGTGCCCCCTCAAGGACCAAGCTGTTCTTGTGTCTGTGCCCCCTCAAGGACCAAGCTGTCTGTGCCCCCTCAAGGACCAAGCTGTCTGTGCCCCCTCAAGGACCAAGCTGTCTGTGCCCCCTCAAGGACCAAGCTGCCTGTGCCCCCTTAAGGACCAAGCTGTCTGTGCCCCCTCAAGGACCAAAGTGTCTGTGCCCCCTCAAGGACCAAGCTGTCTGTGCCCCATCAAAGACCAAGCTGTCTGTGCCCCCTTAAAGACCAAGCTGGCTGTGCCGCCTCAAGGACCAAGCTGTCTGTGCCATCTAAAGGACCAAGCTGTCTGTGCCCCCTCAATGACCTAGCTGTCTGAGTCCCCTAAATGACCAAGCTGTCTTTGTGTCTGTGCCCCCTTAAGGACCAAGCTGTCTTTGTGTCTGTGCCCCCTCAAGGACCAAGCTGTCTTTGTGTCCGTGCCCCCTGAAGGACCAAGCTGTCTTTTAGTCTGTGCCCCCTCAAGGACCAAGCTGTCTTTGTGTCTGTGCCCCCTCAAGGACCAAGCTGTCTTTGTGTCTGTGCCCCCTCAAGGTTCAAGCTGTTTTTGTGTCTGTGCCCCCTCAAGGACGAAGCTGTCTGTGTCTGTGCCCCCTCAAGGACGAAGCTGTCTGTGTCTGTGCCCCCTCCAGGACCAAGCTGTATTAGTCTGTGCCCCCTCAAGGACCAAGCTGTCTTTGTGTCTGTGCCCCCCTCAAGGACCAAGCTGTCTTTGTGTCTGTGACCCCTCAAGGACCAAGCTGTCTTTTGTGTCTGTGACCCCTCAAGGACCAAGCTGTCTTTTGTATCTGTGATCCTTCAAGGACCAAGCTGTCTTTTGTGTCTGTGCCCCCTCAATGACGAAGCTGTCTGTGTCTGTGCCCCTTCCAGGATCAAGCTGTCTCTGTCTGTGCCCCTTCCAGAACCAAGCTGTCTTAGTCTGTGCCCTCTAAAAGACCAAGCTGTCTTTGTGTCTGTGACCCCTAAAGGACCAAGCTGTCTTTTGTGTCTGTGACCCCTCAAGGACCAAGCTGTCTTTTGTGTCTGTGCCTCCTCAAAGACCAAGCTGTCCTTGTGTCTGTGCCCCCTCAGGACCAAGCTGTCCTTTTGTCTGTGCCCCCTCAAGGACCAAGCTGTCCTTGTGTCTGTGCCACCTAAAGGACCAAGCTGTCTGTGCCCCCTCAAGGACCAAGCTGTCTGTGCCCCCTCAAGGACCAAGCTGTCTGTGCCCCCTCAAAAACCAAGCTGTCTGTGCCCCCTCAAAGACCAAGCTGTCTGTGCCCCCTTAAGGACCAAGCTGTTTGTGCCCCCTTAAGGACCAAGCTGTATGTGTCTGTGCCCCCTAAAGGACTAAGCTGTCTGTGCCACCTCAATGACCTAGCTATCTGAGTCCCCTAAATGACCAAGCTGTCTTTGTGTCTGTGCCCCCTCAAGGACCAAGCTGTCTTTGTGTCTGTGCCCCCTCAAGGACCAAGCTGTCTTTTAGTCTGTGCCCCCTCAAGGACCAAGCTGTCTTTGTGTCTGTGCCCCCTCAAGGACCAAGCTGTCTTTGTGTCTGTGCCCCCTCAAGGACCAAGCTGTCTTTGTGTCTGTGCCCCCTAAAGGACTAAGCTGTCTGTGTCTGTGCCCCCTCCAGGACCAAGCTGTCTTAGTCTGTGCCCCTTAAAGGACCAAGCTGTCTTTGTGTCTGTTACCCCTCAAGGACCAAGCTGTCTTTTGTGTCTGTGCCCCCTCAAGGACCAAGCTGTCTGTGTCTGTGCCCCCTCAAGGACGAAGCTGTCTGTGTCTGTTCCCCCTAAAGGACGAAGCTGTCTGTGTCTGTGCCCCCTCCAGGACCAAGCTGTCTTAGTCTGTGCCCCCTTAAGTAACAAGCTATCTTTGTGTCTGTGCCTCCCTCAAGGACCAAGCTGTCTTTGTGTCTGTGACCCCTCAAGGACCAAACTGTCTTTTGTGTCTGTGACCCCTTAAGGACCAAGCTGTCTTTTGTGTCTGTGCCTCCTCAGAGACCAAGCTGTTATTTTGTCTGTGCCCCCTCAGGACCAAGCTGTCCTTGTGTCTGTGCCCCCTCAAGGACTAAGCTGTCCTTTTGTCTGTGCCCCCTCAAGGACCAATCTGTCCTTGTGTCTGTGCCCCCTCAAGGACCAAGCTGTCTGTGCCCCCTTAAGGACCAAGCTTTCTCTGCCCCCTCAAGGACCAAGCTGTCTGTGCCCCCTCAAGGACCAAGCTGTCTGTGCCCCCTCAGGGACCAAACTGTCTGTGCCCCCTAAAGGACCAAGCTGTCTGTGCCCCCTCAAAGACCAAGCTGTCTGTACCCCCTCAAAGACCAAGCTGTCTGTGCACCCTCAAGGACCAAGCTGTCTGTGCCCCCTAAAGGACCAAGCTTTCTGTGCCTCCTCAAGGACCAAGCTGTATGTGTCTGTGCCCCCTAAAGGACCAAGCTGTCTGTGCCCCCTCAATGACCTAGCTGTCTGAGTCCCCTCAATGACCAAGCTGTCTTTGTGTCTGTGCCCCCTCAAGGACCAAGCTGTCTTTGTGTCTGTGCCCCCTCAAGGACCAAGCTGTCTTTTAGTCTGTGCCCCCTATAGGACCAAGCTGTCTTTGTGTCTGTGCCCCCTCAAGGACCAAGCTGTCTTTGTGTCTGTGCCCCCTCATGGACCAAGCTGTCTTTGTGTCTGTGCCCCCTCAAGGACCAAGCTGTCTTTGTGTCTGTGCCCACTCAAAGACCACGCTGTCTTTGTGTCTGTGCCCCCTCAAGGACCAAGCTGTCTTTGAGTCTGTGCCCCCTCAAGGACCAAGCTGTCTTTGTGTCTGTGCCCCCTCAAGGACCAAGCTGTCTTTGTGTCTGTGCCCCCTTAAGGACCAAGCTGTCTTTGTGTCTGTGCCCCCTCAAGGACCAAGCTCTCTTTGTGTCTGTGCCCCCTCAATGACCAAGCTGTCTTTATGTCTGTGCCCCCTCAAGGACCACGCCATAAGCTGTCTTTGTGTCTGTGTCCCCTCAAGGACCACGCCATAAGCTGTCTGTGCCCCCTGAAGGACCACGCCATAAGCTGTCTGTGTCCCGCTCAAGGACCACGCCATAAGCTGTCTGTGCCCCCCTCAAGGACCAAGCTGTCTGTGTCTGTGCCCCCTCAAGGACCAAGCTGTCTGTATCCCCTCAAGGCTTAAGCTGTCTGTGTCTGTGCCCCCTCAAGGACCACGCCATAAGCTGTCTTTGTGTCTGTGCCCCCTCAAGGACCACGCCATAAGCTGTCTTTGTGTCTGTGTCCCCTCAAGGACCACGCCATAAGCTGTCTGTGTCTGTGCCCCCCTCAAGGACCAAGCTGTCTTTCTGTCTGTGCCCCCTCAAGGACCAAGCTGTCTGTGCCCCCTCAAGGACCAAGCTGTCTGTGCCCCCTTAAGGACGAAGCTGTCTGTTTCTGTGCCCCCTCAAGGACGAAGCTGTCTGTGTCTGTGCCCCCTCCAGGACCAAGCTGTCTTAGTCTGTGCCCCCTAAAGGACCAAGCTGTCTTTATGTCTGTGCCCCTCAAGGACCAAGCTGTCTTTGTGACTGTGCCCCCTCAATGACCAAGCTGTCTTTATGTCTGTGCCCCTCAAGGACCAAGCTGTATGTGTCTGTGCCCCCTCAATGACCAAGCTGTCTGTGCCCCCTCAAGGACCAAGCTGTCTTTGTGTCTGTGCCCCCTCAAGGACCAAGCTGTCTTTGTATCTGTGCCCCCTAAAGGACCAAGCTATCTTTGTGTCTGTGCCCCCTCAAGGACCAAGCTGTCTTTATGTATGTGCCCCCTCAGGGACCAAGCTGACTTTGTGTCTGTGCCCCCTCAAGGATCAAGTTGTCTTTGTGTCTGTGCCCCCTCAAGGACCAAGCTATTTTTGTGTCTGTGCCCCCTCAAGGACCAAACTGTCTTTATGTCTGTGCCCCCTCAAGGACCAAGCTGTCTTTTTGTCTGTGACCCCTCAAGGACCAAGCTGTCTTTTGTGTCTGTGCCCCCTCAAGGACCAAGCTGTCTGTGTCTGTGCCCCCTCAAGGACGAAGCTGTCTGTTTCTGTGCCCCCTCCAAGACCAAGCTGTCTTAGTCTGTGCCCCCTTAAGGACCAAGCTGTCTGTGTCTGTGCCCCCTCAAGGACGAAGCTGTCTGTGTCTGTGCCCCCTCCAGGACCAAGCTGTCTTAGTCTGTGCCCCCTCAAGGACCAAGCTGTCTTTGTGTCTGTGCCCCCTCAAGGACCAAGCTGTCTTTGTGTCTTTTCCCCCTTAAGGACCAAGCTGTCTTTGTGTCTGTGCCCCCTCAAGGACCAAGCTGTCTTTGTGTCTGTGCCCCCTCAAGGACCAAGCTGTCTTTGTGTCTGTGCCCCCTCAAGGACCACGCCATAAGCTGTCTTTGTGTCTGTGTCCCCTCAAGGACCACGCCATAAGCTGTCTCTGCCCCCTCAAGGACCACGCCATAAGCTGTCTGTGTCCCGCTCAAGGACCACGCCATAAGCTGTCTGTGTCTGTGCCCCCGTCAAGGACCAAGCTGTTTTTGTGTCTGTGCCCCCTCAAGGACCAAGCTGACTTTGTGTCTGTGCCCCCTAAAGGACCAAGCTGTCATTGTGTCTGTGCCCCCTCAAGGACCAAGCTATCTTTGTGTATGTGCCCCTCAAGGACCAAACTGTCTTTATGTCTGTGCCCCCTCAATGACCAAGCTGTCTTTGTGTCTGTGCCCCCTCAATGACCAAGCTGTCTTTGTGTCTGTGACCCCTCAAGGACCAAGCTGTCTTTTGTGTCTGTGCCCCCTCAAGGACCAAGCTGTCTGTGTCTGTGCCCCCTCAAGGACGAAGCTGTCTGTGTCTGTGCCCCCTTAAGGACCAAGCTGTCTTTGTGTCTGAGCCCCCTCAAGGACCAAGCTGTCTTTATGTCTGTGCCCCCTTAAGGACAAAGCTGTCTTTGTGTCTGTGCCCCCTCAAGGACCACGCCATAAGCTGTCTTTGTGTCTGTGTCCCCTCAAGGACCACGCCATAAGCTGTCTGTGCCCCCTCAAGGACCACGCCATAAGCTGTCTGTTTCCCGCTCAAGGACCACGCCATAAGCTGTGTCTGTGCCCCCCTCAAGGACAAAGCTGTCTGTGTCTGTGCCCCCTCCAGGACCAAGCTGTCTGTATCCCCTCAAGGACTTAGCTGTCTTTTGTGTCTGTGCCCCCTCCAGGACCAAGCTGTTTTAGTCTGTGCCCCCTCAAGGACCAAGCTGTCTTTATGTCTGTGCCCCCTTAAGGACAAAGCTGTCTTTGTGTCTGTGCCCCCTGAATGACCAAGCTGTCTGTGCCCCCTCAAGGACCAAGCTGTCTGTGTCTGTGCCCCCTCAAGGACCAAGCTGTCTTTGTGTCTGTGCCCCCTCAAGGACCAAGCTGTCTTTGTGTCTGTGCCCCCTTAAGGACCAAGCTGTCTTTGTGTCTGTGCCCCCTCAAGGACCAAGCTGTCTGTGTCTGTGCCCCCTCAATGATCAAGCTGTCTGTGACCCCTTAAGGAACAAGCTGTCTTTTTGTCTGTGCCCCCTCAAGGACAAAGCTGTCTTTGTGTCTGTGCCCCCTCAAGGACCAAGCTGTCTTTGTGTCTGTGCCCCCTCAAGGACCAAGCTGTCTTTGTGTCTGTGCCCCCTCAAGGACCAAGCTGTCTTTGTGTCTGTGCCCCCTCAAGGACCAAGCTGTCTTTGTGTCTGTGCCCCCTCAAGGACCAAGCTGTCTTTTAGTCTGTGCCCCCTCAAGGACCAAGCTGTCTTTGTGTCTGTGCCCCCTTAAGGACCAAGCTGTCTTTGTGTCTGTGCCCCCTCAAGGACCAAGCTGTCTTTGTGTCTGTGCCCCCTCAAGGACCAAGCTGTCTTTGTGTCTGTGCCCCCTCAAGGACCAAGCTGTCTTTGTGTCTGTGCCCCCTCAAGGACCAAGCTGTCTTTGTGTCTGTGCCCCCTCAAGGACCAAGCTGTCTTTATGTCTGTGCCCCCTCAATGACCAAGCTGTCTTTTTGTCTGTGCCCCTTCAAGGACCAAGCTGTCTTTGTGTCTGTGCCCCCTCAATGACCAAGCTGTCTGTGCCCCCTCAAGGACCAAGCTGTCTGTGTCTGTGCCCCCTCAAGGACCAAGCTGTCTGTGTCTGTGCCCCCTCAATGACGAAGCTGTCTGTGCCCCCTCAAGGACCAAGCTGTCTTTGTGTCTGTGCCCCCTCAAGGACCAAGCTGTCTTTATGTCTGTGCCCCCTCAAGGACCAAGCTGTCTTTATGTCTGTGCCCCCTCAAGGACCAAGCTGTCTTTGTGTCTGTGCCCCCTCAAGGACCAAGCTGTCTTTGTGTCTGTGCCTCCTCAAGGACCAAGCTGTCTTTGTGTCTGTGCACCCTCAAGGACCACGCCATAAGCTGTCTGTGCCCCCTCAAGGACCACGCCATAAGCTGTCAGTGCCCCCTCAAGGACCACACCATAAGCTGTCTGTGTCCCCCTCAAGGACCACGCCATAAGCTGTCTGTGCCCCCTCAAGGACCAAGCTGTCTGTGCCCCCTCAAGGACCAAGCTGTCTGTGCCCCCTCAAAGACCAAGCTGTCTGTGCCCCCTCAAGGACCAAGCTGTCTGTGCCCCCTCAAGGACCAAGCTGTCTGTGCCCCCTCAAAGACCAAGCTGTCTGTGCCCCCTCAAAGACCAAGCTGTCTGTGCCCCCTCAAGGACGAAGCTGTATGTGTCTGTGCCCCCTCAAGGACCAAGCTGTCTGTGCCCCCTCAATGACCTAGCTGTCTTTGTGTCTGTGCCCCCTCAAGGACCAAGCTGTCTTTGTGTCTGTACCCCCTCAAGGACCAAGCTGTCTTTGTGTCTGTGCCCCCTCAAGGACCAAGCTGTCTTTGTGTCTGTGCCCCCTCAAGGACGAAGCTGTCTGTGTCTGTGCCCCCTCCAGGACCAAGCTGTCTTAGTCTGTTCCCCCTCAAGGACCAAGCTGTCTTTGTGTCTGTGCCCCCCTCAAGGACCAAGCTGTCTTTGTGTCTGTGCCCCCCTCAAGGACCAAGCTGTCTTTTGTGTCTGTGACCCCTCAGGGACCAAGCTGTCTTTTGTGTCTGTGCCTCCTCAAAGACCAAGCTGTCTTTTGTGTCTGTGCCTCCTCAAAGACCAAGCTGTCCTTGTGTCTGTGCCCCCTCAGGACCAAGCTATCCTTGTGTCTGTGCCCCCTCAAGGACCAAGCTGTCCTTGTGTCTGTGCCCCCTCAAGGACCAAGCTGTCCTTGTGTCTGTGCCCCCTCAAGGACCAAGCTGTCTGTGCCCCCTCAAGGACCAAGCTGTCTGTGCCCCCTCAAGGACCAAGCTGTCTGTGCCCCCTCACAGAGCAAGCTGTCTATGTACCCTCAAGGACCAAGCTGTCTGTGCCACCTCAAGGACCAAGCTGTATGTGTCTGTGCCCCCTCAAAGATCAAGCTGTCTTTGTGTCTGTGCCCCCTCAAGGACCAAGCTGTCTTTGTGTCTGTGCCCCCTCAAGGACCAAGCTGTCTGTGCCCCCTCAAGGACCGAGCTGTCTGTTCCCCCTCAAGGACCAAGCTGTCCTTTTGTCTGTGCCGCTTCATGGACCAAGCTGTCCTTGTGTCTGTGCCCCCTAAAGGACCAAGCTGTCCTTGTGTCTGTGCCCCCTCAAGGACCAAGCTGTCTGTGCCCCCTCAAGGACCGAGCTGTCTGTTCCCCCTCAAGGACCAAGCTGTCTGTGCCCCCTCAAGGATCAAGCTGTCTGTGCCCCCTCAAGGACCAAGCTGTCTGTGCCCCCTTAAGTACCAAGCTGTCTGTGCCCCCTAAAAGACCAAGCTGTCTTTGTGTCTGTGCCCCCTCAAGGACCAAGCTGTCTTTTTGTCTGTGCCCCCTCAAGGACCAAGCTGTCTTTTAGTCTGTGCCGCCTCAAGGACCAAGCTGTCTTTGTGTCTGTGCCCCGTAAAGGACCAAGCTGTCTTTGTGTCTGTGCCCCCTCAAGGACCAAGCTGTCTTTGTGTCTGTGCCCCCTCAAGGACCAAGCTTTCTTTATGTCTGTGCCCCCTCAAGGACCAAGCTGTCTTTGTGTCTGTGCCCCCTCAAGGACCAAGCTGTCTTTGAGTCTGTGCCCCCTCAAGGATCAAGCTGTCTTTGTGTCTGTGCCCCCTAAAGGACCAAGCTGTCTTTGAGTCTGTGCCCCCTCAAGGACCAAGCTGTCTTTGTGTCTGTGCCCCCTCAAGGACCAAGCTGTCTTTGTGTCTGTGCCCCCTCAAGGACCAAGCTGTCTCTGTGTCTGTGCCCCCTTAAGGACCAAGCTGTCTATGTCTGTGCCCCCTCAAGGACCAAGCTGTCTTTATGTCTGTGCCCCCTCAAGGACCAAGCTGTCTTTGTGTCTGTGCCCCCTCAATGACCAAGGTGTCTGTGCCCCCTCAAGGACCAAGCTGTCTGTTTCTGTGCCCCCTCAAGGACCAAGCTGTCTTTGTGTCTGTGCCCCCTCAAGGACCATGCTGTCTGTGTCTGTGCCCCCTCAATGACCAAGCTGTCTGTGCCCCCTCAAGGACCAAGCTGTCTTTGTGTCTGTGCCCCCTCAAGGACCAAGCTGTCTTTGTGTCTGTGCCCCCTCAAGGACCAAGCTGTCTTTGTGTCTGTGCCCCCTCAAGGACCAAGCTGTCTTTTTTGTCTGTGCCCCCTTAAGGACAAAGCTGTCTTTCTGTCTGTGCCCCCTCAAGGACCAAGCTGTCTTTGTGTCTATGCCCCCTCAAGGACCACGCCATAAGCTGTCTGTGCCCCCTCAAGGACCATGCCATAAGCTATCTGTGCCCCCTCAAGGACCACGCCGTATGCTGTCAGTGCCCCCTCAAGGACCACACCATAAGCTGTCTGTGTCCCCCTCAAGGACCACGCCATAAGCTATCTGTGCCCCCTCAAGGACCAAGCTGTCTGTGCCCCCTCAAGGACCAAGCTGTCTGTGCCCCCTCAAAGACCAAGCTGTCTGTGCCCCCTCAAGGACCAAGCTGTATGTGCCTGTGCCCCCTCAAGGACCAAGCTGTCTGTGCCCCGTCAATGACCTAGCTGTCTTTGTGTCTGTGCCCTCTCAAGGAACAAGCTGTCTTTGTGTATGTGCCCCCTCAAGGACCAAGCTGTCTTTGTGTCTGTGCCCCCTCAAGGACCAAGCTGTCTTTGTGTCTGTGCCCCCTCAAGGACGAAGCTGTCTGTGTCTGTGCCCCCTCCAGGACCAAGCTGTCTTAGTCTGTTCCCCCTCAAGGCCAAGCTGTCTTTGTGTCTGTGCCCCCCTCAAGGACCAAGCTGTCTGTGCCCCCTCAAGGACCAAGCTGTCTGTGCCCCCTCAAGGACCAAGCTGTCTGTGCCCCCTCAAAGACCAAGCTGTCTGTGCCCCCTCAAAGACCAAGCTGTCTGTGCCCCCTCAAGGACCAAGCTGTATGTGCCTGTGCCCCCTCAAGGACCAAGCTGTCTGTGCCCCGTCAATGACCTAGCTGTCTTTGTGTCTGTGCCCTCTCAAGGAACAAGCTGTCTTTGTGTATGTGCCCCCTCAAGGACCAAGCTGTCTTTGTGTCTGTGCCCCCTCAAGGACCAAGCTGTCTTTGTGTCTGTGCCCCCTCAAGGACGAAGCTGTCTGTGTCTGTGCCCCCTCCAGGACCAAGCTGTCTTAGTCTGTTCCCCCTCAAGGCCAAGCTGTCTTTGTGTCTGTGCCCCCCTCAAGGACCAAGCTGTCTTTGTGTCTGTGACCCCTCAAGGACCAAGCTGTATTTTGTGTCTGTGACCCCTCAGGGACCAAGCTGTCTTTTGTGTCTGTGCCTCCTCAAAGACCAAGCTGTCTTTCTGTCTGTGCCCCCTCGGGACCAAGCTGTCCTTGTTTCTGTGCCGCCTCAAGGACCAAGCTGTCCTTGTGTCTTTGCCCCCTCAAGGACCAAGCTGTCCTTGTGTCTGTGCCCCCTCAAGGACAAAGCTGTCTGTGCCCCCTCAAGGACCGAGCTGTCTGTTCCCCCTCAAGGACCAAGCTGTCTGTTCCCCCTCAAGGACCAAGCTGTCTGTGCCATCTCAAGGACCAAGCTGTCTGTGCCTCCTCAAGGACCAAGCTGTCTGTGCCCCCTAAAAGACCAAGCTGTCTTTGTGTCTGTGCCCCCTCAAGGACCAAGCTGTCTTTTTGTCTGTGCCCCCTCAAGGACCAAGCTGTCTTTTAGTCTGTGCCGCCTCAAGGACCAAGCTGTCTTTGTGTCTGTGCCCCGTCAAGGACCAAGCTGTCTTTGTGTCTGTGCCCCCTCAAGGACCAAGCTGTCTTTGTGTCTGTGCCCCCTCAAGGACCAAGCTTTCTTTGTGTCTGTGCCCCCTCAAGGACCAAGCTGTCTTTGCTTCTGTGCCCCCTCAAGGACCAAGCTGTCTTTGAGTATGTGCCCCCTCAAGGACCAAGCTGTCTTTCTGTCTGTGCCCCCTCAAGGACTAAGCTGTCTTTGTGTCTGTGCCTCCTTAAGGACCAAGCTGTCTTTGTGTCTGTGCCCCTTCAAGGACCAAGCTGTCTTTGTGTCTGTGCCCCCTCAAGGACCAAGCTGTCTTTGTGTCTGTGCCCCCTCAAGGACCACGCCATAAGCTGTCTTTGTGTCTGTCTCCCCTCAAGGACCACGCCATAAGCTGTCTGTGCCCCCTCAAGGACCACGCCATAAGCTGTCTGTGTCCCGCTCAAGGACCACGCCATAAGCTGTCTGTGTCTGTGCCCCCCTCAAGGACCACGCCATAAGCTGTCTTTGTGTCTGTGCCCCCTCAAGGACCACGCCATAAGCTGTCTTTGTGTCTGTGCCCCCTCAAGGACCAAGCTGTCTTTGTGTCTGTGCCCCCTTAAGGACCACGCAATAAGCTGTCTGTGCCCCCTCAAGAACCATGCCATAAGCTGTCTGTGCTCCCTCAAGGACCACGCCATAAGCTGTCAGTGCCCCTTCAAAGACCACGCCATAAGCTGTCTGTGTCCCCCTCAAGGACCAAGCTGTCTTTGTGTCTGTGCCCCCTCAAGGTCCAAGTTGTCTTTGTGTCTGTGCCCCCTCAAGGACCAAGCTGTCTTTGTGTCTGTGCCCCCTCAAGGACCAAGCTATCTTTGTGTCTGTGCCCCCTCAAGGACCAAACTGTCTTTATGTCTGTGCCCCCTCAAGGACCAAGCTGTCTTTGTGTCTGTGCCCCCTCAAGGACCAAGCTATCTGTGTCTCTGCCCCCTCAAGGACGAAGCTATCTGTGTCTGTGCCCCCTCCAGGACCAAGCTGTCTTAGTCTGTTCCCCCTCAAGGACCAAGCTGTCTTTGTGTCTGTGCCCCCCTCAAGGACCAAGCTGTCTTTGTGTCTGTGCCCCCCTCAAGGACCAAGCTGTCTTTTGTGTCTGTGACCCCTCAGGGACCAAGCTGTCTTTTGTGTCTGTGCCTCCTCAAAGACCAAGCTGTCCTTATGTCTGTGCCCCCTCAGGACCAAGCTGTCCTTGTGTCTGTGCCCCCTCAAGGACCAAGCTGTCCTTGTGTCTGTGCCCCCTCAAGGACCAAGCTGTCCTTTTGTCTGTGCCCCCTCAAGGACCAAGCTGTCTGTGCCCCCTCAAGGACCAAGCTGTCTGTGCCCCCTCAAGGACCAAGCTGTCTGTTCCCCCTCAAGAACCAAGCTGTCTGTGTACCCTCAAGGACCAAGCTGTCTGTCCCACCTCAAGGACCAAGCTGTATGTGTCTGTGCCCCCTTAAAGACCAAGCTGTCTTTGTGTCTGTGCCCCCTCAAGGAACAAGCTGTCTTTGTGTCTGTGCCCCTTCAAGGACCAAGCTGTCTTTGTGTCTGTGCCTCCTCAAGGACCAAGCTGTCTTTGTGTCTGTGCCCCCTTAAGGACCAAGCTGTCTTTTAGTCTGTGCCCCCTCAAGGATCAAGCTGTCTTTGTGTCTGTGCCCCCTCAAGGACCAAGCTGTCTTTGTGTCTGTGCCCCCTCAAGGACCAAGCTGTCTTTGTGTCTGTGCCCCCTCAAGGACCAAGCTGTCTTTGTGTCTGTGCCCCCTCAAGGACCAAGCTGTCTTTGTGTCTGTGCCCCCTCAAGGACCAAGCTGTCTTTGTGTCTGTGCCCCCTCAAGGACGAAGCTGTCTGTGTCTGTGCCCCCTCCAGGACCAAGCTGTCTTAGTCTGTTCCCCATAAAGGACCAAGCTGTCTTTGTGTCTGTGCCCCCCTAAAGGACCAAGCTGTCTTTGTGTCTGTGACCCCTCAAGGACCAAGCTGTCTTTTGTGTCTGTGACCCCTCAGGGACCAAGCTGTCTTTTGTGTCTGTGCCTCCTCAAAGACCAAGCTGTCCTTGTGTCTGTGCCGCCTCAAGGATCAAGCTGTCCTTGTGTCTTTGCCCCCTCAAGGACCAAGCTGTCCTTATGTCTGTGCCCCCTCAAGGACCAAGCTGTCTGTGCCCCCTCAAGGACCGAGCTGTCTGTTCCCCCTCAAGGACCAAGCTGTCTGTTCCCCCTCAAGGACCAAGCTGTCTGTGCCATCTCAAGGACCAAGCTGTCTGTGCCCCCTCAAGGACCAAGCTGTCTGTGCCCCCTCAAAGACCAAGCTGTCTTTGTGTCTGTGCCCCCTTAAGGACCAAGCTGTCTTTTTGTCTGTGCCCCCTCAAGGACCAAGCTGTGTTTTAGTCTGTGCCGCCTCAAGGACCAAGCTGTCTTTGTGTCTGTTCCCCCTCAAGGACCAAGCTTTCTTTCTGTCTGTGCCCCCTCAAGGACTAAGCTGTCTTTGTGTCTGTGCCCCCTTAAAGACCAAGCTGTCTTTGTGTCTGTGCCCCTTCAAGGACCAAGCTGTCTTTGTGTCTGTGCCCCCTCAAGGACCAAGCTGTCTTTGTGTCTGTGCCCCCTCAAGGACCAAGCTGTCTTTGTGTCTGTGCCCCCTCAAGGACCACGCCATAAGCTGTCTGTGCCCCCTCAATGCCCACGCCATAAGCTGTCTGTGTCCCGCTCAAGGACCACTCCATAAGCTGTCTGTGTCTGTGCCCCCCTCAAGGACCAAGCTGTTTGTGTCTGTGCCCCCTCAAGGACCAAGCTATTTGTATCCCCTCAAGGACTAAGCTGTCTGTGTCTGTGCCCCCTCAAGGACCACGCCATAAGCTGTCTTTGTGTCTGTGCCCTCTCAAGGACCAAGCTGTCTTTGTGTCTGTGCCCCCTCAAGGACCACGCCATAAGCTGTCTTTGTGTCTGTGCCCTCTCAAGGACCAAGCTGTCTTTGTGTCTGTGCCCCCTAAAGGACCACGCAATAAGCTGTCTGTGCCCCCTCAAGGACCATGCCATAAGCTGTCTGTGCCCCCTCAAGGACCACGCCATACGCTGTCAGTGCCCCTTCAAGGACCACGCCATAAGCTGTCTGTGTCCCCCTCAAGGACCAAGCTGTCTTTGTGTCTGTGCCCCCTCAAGGACCAAGCTGTCTTTGTGTCTGTGCCCCCTCAAGGACCAAGCTGTCTTTGTGTCTGTGCCCCCTCAAGGACCAAGCTATCTTTGTGTCTGTGCCCCCTCAAGGACCAAACTGTCTTTATGTATGTGCCCCCTCAAGGACCAAGCTGTCTTTGTGTCTGTGCCCCCTCAAGGACCAAGCTATCTGTGTCTCTGCCCCCTCAAGGACGAAGCTGTCTGTGTCTGTGCCCCCTCCAGGACCAAGCTGTCTTAGTCTGTTCCCCCTTAAGGACCAAGCTGTCTTTGTGTCTGTGCCCCCCTCAAGGACCAAGCTGTCTTTGTGTCTGTGCCCCCCTCAAGGACCAAGCTGTCTTTTGTGTCTGTGACCCATCAGGGACCAAGCTGTCTTTTGTGTCTGTGCCTCCTCAAAGACCAAGCTGTCCTTGTGTCTGTGCCCCCTCAGGACCAAGCTGTCCTTGTGTCTGTGCCCCCTCAAGGACCAAGCTGTCCTTGTGTCTGTGCCCCCTCAAGGACCAAGCTGTCCTTGTGTCTGTGCCCCGTCAAGGACCAAGCTGTCTGTGCCCCCTCAAGGACCAAGCTGTAAGTGCCCCCTCAAGGACAAAGCTGTCTGTGCCCCCTAAAGGACCAAGCTGTCTGTGTACCCTCAAGGACCAAGCTGTCTGTGCCACCTCAAGGACCAAGCTGTATGTGTCTGTGCCCCCTCAAAGACCAAGCTGTCTTTTTGTCTGTGCCCACTCAAGGACCAAGCTGTCTTTGTGTATGTGCCCCTTCAAGGACCAAGCTGTCTTTGTGTCTGTGCCCCCTCAAGGACCAAGCTGTCTTTGTGTCTGTGCCCCCTCAAGGAACAAGCTGTCTTTTAGTCTGTGCCCCCTCAAGGACCAAGCTATCTTTGTGTCTGTGCCCCCTTAAGGACCAAGCTGTCTTTGTGTCTGTGCCCTCTCAAGGACCAAGCTGTCTTTGTGTCTGTGCCCCCTCAAGGACCAAGCTGTCTTTGTGTCTGTGCCCCCTCAAGGACCAAGCTGTCATTGTGTCTGTGCCCCCTCAAGGACCAAGCTGTCTTTGTGTCTGTGCCCCCTCAAGGACGAAGCTGTCTGTGTCTGTGCCCCCCTTCAGGACCAAGCTGTCTTAGTCTGTTCCCCCTCAAGGACCAAGCTGTCTTTGTTTCTGTGCCCCCCTCAAGGACCAAGCTGTCCTTGTGTCTGTGACCTCTCAAGGACCAAGCTGTCTTTTGTGTCTGTGACCCCTCAGGGACCAAGCTGTCTTTTGTGTCTGTGCCTCCTCAAAGACCAAGCTGTCCTTGTGTCTGTGCCCCCTCAGGACCAAGCTGTCCTTGTGTCTCTGCCGCCTCTAGGACCAAGCTGTCCTTGTGTCTGTGCCCCCTCAAGGACCAAGCTGTCCTTGTGTCTGTGCCCCCTCAAGGACCAAGCTGTCTGTGCCCCCTCAAGGACCGAGCTGTCTGTTCCCCCTCAAGGACCAAGCTGTCTGTGCCCCCTAAAGGACCAAGCTGGTTGTGCCATCTCAAGGACCAAGCTGTCTGTGCCCCCTCAAGGACCAAGCTATCTGTGCCCCCTCAAAGACCAAGCTGTCTTTTAGTCTGTGCCCCGTCAAGGACCAAGCTGTCTTTGTGTCTGTGCCCCCTCAAGGACCAAGCTGTCTTTGTGTCTGTGCCCCCTCAAGGACCAAGCTTTCTTTGTGTCTGTGCCCCCTCAAGGACCAAGCTGTCTTTGTGTCTGTGCCCCCTCAAGAACCAAGCTGTCTTTGAGTCTGTGCCCCCTCAAGGACCAAGCTGTCTTTCTGTCTGTGCCCCCTCAAGGACTAAGCTGTCTTTGTGTCTGTGCCCCCTTAAGGACCAAGCTGTCTTTGTGTCTGTGCCCCTTCAAGGACCAAGCTGTCTTTGTGTCTGTGCCCCCTCAAGGACCAAGCTGTCTTTGTGTCTGTGCCCCCTTAAGGACCAAGCTGTCTTTGTGTCTGTGCCCCCTCAAGGACCACGCCATAAGCTGTCTTTGTGTCTGTCTCCCCTCAAGGACCACGCCATAAGCTGTCTGTGCCCCCTCAAGGACCACGCCATAAGCTGTCTGTGTCCCCCTCAAGGACCAAGCTGTCTTTGTGTCTGTGCCCCCTCAAGGACCAAGCTATCTTTGTGTCTGTGCCCCCTCAAGGACCAAACTGACTTTATGTCTGTGCCCCCTCAAGGACCAAGTTGTCTTTGTGTCTGTGCCCCCTCAAGGACCAAGCTATTTGTGTCTCTGCCCCCTTAAGGACGAAGCTGTCTGTGTATGTGCCCCCTCCAGGACCAAGCTGTCTTAGTCTGTTCCCCCTCAAGGACCAAGCTGTCTTTGTGTCTGTGCCCCCCTAAAGGACCAAGCTGTCTTTGTGTCTGTGCCCCCCTCAAGGACCAAGCTGTCTTTTGTGTATGTGACCCCTCAGGGACCAAGCTGTCTGTGCCCCCTAAAGGACCAAGCTGTCTGTGTACCCTCAATGACCAAGCTCTCTGTGCCACCTCAAGGACCAAGCTGTATGTGTCTGTGCCCCCTCAAAGACCAAGCTGTCTTTGTGTCTGTGCCCCCTCAAGGACCAAGCTGTCTTTATGTCTGTGCCCCTTCAAGGACCAAGCTGTCTTTGTGTCTGTGCCCCCTTAAGGACCAAGCTGTCTTTGTGTCTGTGCCCCCTCAAGGACCAAGCTTTCTTTTAGTCTGTGCCCCCTCAAGGACCAAGCTGTCTTTGTGTCTGTGCCCCCTCAAGGACCAAGCTGTCTTTGTGTCTGTGCCCCCTCAAGGACCAAGCTGTCTTTGTGTCTGTGCCCCCTCAAGTACCAAGCTGTCTTTGTGTCTGTGCCCCCTCAAGGACCAAGCTGTCTTTGTGTCTGTGCCCCCTCAAGGACCAAGCTGTCTTTGTGTCTGTACCCCCTCAAGGACCAAGCTGTCTTTATGTCTGTGCCCCCTCAAGGACCAAGCTGTCTTTATGTCTGTGCCCCCTCAAGGACATAGCTGTCTTTGTGTCTGTGCCCCCTCAATGACCAAGCTGTCTGTGCCCCCTCAAGGACTAAGCTGTCTGTGTCTGTGCCCCCTCAAGGACCAAGCTGTCTTTGTGTCTGTGCCCCCTCAAGGACCAAACTGTCTGTGTCTGTGCACCCTCAATGACCAAGCTGTCTGTGCCCCCTCAAGGACCAAGCTGTCTTTGTGTCTGTGCCCCCTCAAGGACTAAGCTGTCTTTGTGTCTGTGCCCCCTTAAGGACCAAGCTGTTTTTGTGTCTGTGCCCCTTCAAGGACCAAGCTGTCTTTGTGTCTGTGCCCCCTCAAGGACCAAGCTGTCTTTGTGTCTGTGCCCCCTCAAGGACCAAGCTGTCTTTGTGTCTGTGCCCCCTAAAGGACCACGCCATAAGCTGTCTTTGTGTCTGTCTCCCCTCAAGGACCACGCCATAAGCTGTCTGTGCCCCCTCAATGACCACGCCATAAGCTGTCTGTGTCCCGCTGAAGGACCACGCCATAAGCTGTCTGTGTCTGTGCCCCCCTCAAGGACCAAGCTGTCTTTTGTGTCTGTGACCCATCAGGGACCAAGCTGTCTTTTGTGTCTGTGCCTCCTCAAAGACCAAGCTGTCCTTGTGTCTGTGCCCCCTCAGGACCAAGCTGTCCTTGTGTCTGTGCCCCCTCAAGGACCAAGCTGTCCTTGTGTCTGTGCCCCCTCAAGGACCAAGCTGTCCTTGTGTCTGTGCCCCGTCAAGGACCAAGCTGTCTGTGCCCCCTCAAGGACCAAGCTGTAAGTGCCCCCTCAAGGACAAAGCTGTCTGTGCCCCCTAAAGGACCAAGCTGTCTGTGTACCCTCAAGGACCAAGCTGTCTGTGCCACCTCAAGGACCAAGCTGTATGTGTCTGTGCCCCCTCAAAGACCAAGCTGTCTTTTTGTCTGTGCCCACTCAAGGACCAAGCTGTCTTTGTGTATGTGCCCCTTCAAGGACCAAGCTGTCTTTGTGTCTGTGCCCCCTCAAGGACCAAGCTGTCTTTGTGTCTGTGCCCCCTCAAGGAACAAGCTGTCTTTTAGTCTGTGCCCCCTCAAGGACCAAGCTATCTTTGTGTCTGTGCCCCCTTAAGGACCAAGCTGTCTTTGTGTCTGTGCCCTCTCAAGGACCAAGCTGTCTTTGTGTCTGTGCCCCCTCAAGGACCAAGCTGTCTTTGTGTCTGTGCCCCCTCAAGGACCAAGCTGTCATTGTGTCTGTGCCCCCTCAAGGACCAAGCTGTCTTTGTGTCTGTGCCCCCTCAAGGACGAAGCTGTCTGTGTCTGTGCCCCCCTTCAGGACCAAGCTGTCTTAGTCTGTTCCCCCTCAAGGACCAAGCTGTCTTTGTTTCTGTGCCCCCCTCAAGGACCAAGCTGTCCTTGTGTCTGTGACCTCTCAAGGACCAAGCTGTCTTTTGTGTCTGTGACCCCTCAGGGACCAAGCTGTCTTTTGTGTCTGTGCCTCCTCAAAGACCAAGCTGTCCTTGTGTCTGTGCCCCCTCAGGACCAAGCTGTCCTTGTGTCTCTGCCGCCTCTAGGACCAAGCTGTCCTTGTGTCTGTGCCCCCTCAAGGACCAAGCTGTCCTTGTGTCTGTGCCCCCTCAAGGACCAAGCTGTCTGTGCCCCCTCAAGGACCGAGCTGTCTGTTCCCCCTCAAGGACCAAGCTGTCTGTGCCCCCTAAAGGACCAAGCTGGTTGTGCCATCTCAAGGACCAAGCTGTCTGTGCCCCCTCAAGGACCAAGCTATCTGTGCCCCCTCAAAGACCAAGCTGTCTTTTAGTCTGTGCCCCGTCAAGGACCAAGCTGTCTTTGTGTCTGTGCCCCCTCAAGGACCAAGCTGTCTTTGTGTCTGTGCCCCCTCAAGGACCAAGCTTTCTTTGTGTCTGTGCCCCCTCAAGGACCAAGCTGTCTTTGTGTCTGTGCCCCCTCAAGAACCAAGCTGTCTTTGAGTCTGTGCCCCCTCAAGGACCAAGCTGTCTTTCTGTCTGTGCCCCCTCAAGGACTAAGCTGTCTTTGTGTCTGTGCCCCCTTAAGGACCAAGCTGTCTTTGTGTCTGTGCCCCTTCAAGGACCAAGCTGTCTTTGTGTCTGTGCCCCCTCAAGGACCAAGCTGTCTTTGTGTCTGTGCCCCCTTAAGGACCAAGCTGTCTTTGTGTCTGTGCCCCCTCAAGGACCACGCCATAAGCTGTCTTTGTGTCTGTCTCCCCTCAAGGACCACGCCATAAGCTGTCTGTGCCCCCTCAAGGACCACGCCATAAGCTGTCTGTGTCCCCCTCAAGGACCAAGCTGTCTTTGTGTCTGTGCCCCCTCAAGGACCAAGCTATCTTTGTGTCTGTGCCCCCTCAAGGACCAAACTGACTTTATGTCTGTGCCCCCTCAAGGACCAAGTTGTCTTTGTGTCTGTGCCCCCTCAAGGACCAAGCTATTTGTGTCTCTGCCCCCTTAAGGACGAAGCTGTCTGTGTATGTGCCCCCTCCAGGACCAAGCTGTCTTAGTCTGTTCCCCCTCAAGGACCAAGCTGTCTTTGTGTCTGTGCCCCCCTAAAGGACCAAGCTGTCTTTGTGTCTGTGCCCCCCTCAAGGACCAAGCTGTCTTTTGTGTATGTGACCCCTCAGGGACCAAGCTGTCTGTGCCCCCTAAAGGACCAAGCTGTCTGTGTACCCTCAATGACCAAGCTCTCTGTGCCACCTCAAGGACCAAGCTGTATGTGTCTGTGCCCCCTCAAAGACCAAGCTGTCTTTGTGTCTGTGCCCCCTCAAGGACCAAGCTGTCTTTATGTCTGTGCCCCTTCAAGGGCCAAGCTGTCTTTGTGTCTGTGCCCCCTTAAGGACCAAGCTGTCTTTGTGTCTGTGCCCCCTCAAGGACCAAGCTTTCTTTTAGTCTGTGCCCCCTCAAGGACCAAGCTGTCTTTGTGTCTGTGCCCCCTCAAGGACCAAGCTGTCTTTGTGTCTGTGCCCCCTCAAGGACCAAGCTGTCTTTGTGTCTGTGCCCCCTCAAGTACCAAGCTGTCTTTGTGTCTGTGCCCCCTCAAGGACCAAGCTGTCTTTGTGTCTGTGCCCCCTCAAGGACCAAGCTGTCTTTGTGTCTGTACCCCCTCAAGGACCAAGCTGTCTTTATGTCTGTGCCCCCTCAAGGACCAAGCTGTCTTTATGTCTGTGCCCCCTCAAGGACATAGCTGTCTTTGTGTCTGTGCCCCCTCAATGACCAAGCTGTCTGTGCCCCCTCAAGGACTAAGCTGTCTGTGTCTGTGCCCCCTCAAGGACCAAGCTGTCTTTGTGTCTGTGCCCCCTCAAGGACCAAACTGTCTGTGTCTGTGCACCCTCAATGACCAAGCTGTCTGTGCCCCCTCAAGGACCAAGCTGTCTTTGTGTCTGTGCCCCCTCAAGGACTAAGCTGTCTTTGTGTCTGTGCCCCCTTAAGGACCAAGCTGTTTTTGTGTCTGTGCCCCTTCAAGGACCAAGCTGTCTTTGTGTCTGTGCCCCCTCAAGGACCAAGCTGTCTTTGTGTCTGTGCCCCCTCAAGGACCAAGCTGTCTTTGTGTCTGTGCCCCCTAAAGGACCACGCCATAAGCTGTCTTTGTGTCTGTCTCCCCTCAAGGACCACGCCATAAGCTGTCTGTGCCCCCTCAATGACCACGCCATAAGCTGTCTGTGTCCCGCTGAAGGACCACGCCATAAGCTGTCTGTGTCTGTGCCCCCCTCAAGGACCAAGCTGTCTGTGTCTGTGCCCCCTCAAGGACCAAGCTGTCTGTATCCCCTTAAGGACCAAGCTGTCTTTGTGTCTGTGCCCCCCTCAAGGACAAAGCTGTCTTTTGTGTCTGTGACCCATCAGGGACCAAGCTGTCTTTTGTGTCTGTGCCTCCTCAAAGACCAAGCTGTCCTTGTGTCTGTGCCCCCTCAGGACCAAGCTGTCCTTGTGTCTGTGCCCCCTCAAGGACCAAGCTGTCCTTGTGTCTGTGCCCCCTCAAGGACCAAGCTGTCCTTGTGTCTGTGCCCCGTCAAGGACCAAGCTGTCTGTGCCCCCTCAAGGACCAAGCTGTAAGTGCCCCCTCAAGGACAAAGCTGTCTGTGCCCCCTAAAGGACCAAGCTGTCTGTGTACCCTCAAGGACCAAGCTGTCTGTGCCACCTCAAGGACCAAGCTGTATGTGTCTGTGCCCCCTCAAAGACCAAGCTGTCTTTTTGTCTGTGCCCACTCAAGGACCAAGCTGTCTTTGTGTATGTGCCCCTTCAAGGACCAAGCTGTCTTTGTGTCTGTGCCCCCTCAAGGACCAAGCTGTCTTTGTGTCTGTGCCCCCTTAAGGAACAAGCTGTCTTTTAGTCTGTGCCCCCTCAAGGACCAAGCTATCTTTGTGTCTGTGCCCCCTTAAGGACCAAGCTGTCTTTGTGTCTGTGCCCTCTCAAGGACCAAGCTGTCCTTGTGTCTGTGCCCCCTCAAGGACCAAGCTGTCTTTGTGTCTGTGCCCCCTCAAGGACCAAGCTGTCATTGTGTATGTGCCCCTTCAAGGACCAAGCTGTCTTTGTGTCTGTGCCCCCTCAAGGACCAAGCTGTCTTTGTGTCTGTGCCCCCTCAAGGAACAAGCTGTCTTTTAGTCTGTGCCCCCTCAAGGACCAAGCTATCTTTGTGTCTGTGCCCCCTTAAGGACCAAGCTGTCTTTGTGTCTGTGCCCTCTCAAGGACCAAGCTGTCTTTGTGTCTGTGCCCCCTCAAGGACCAAGCTGTCTTTGTGTCTGTGCCCCCTCAAGGACCAAGCTGTCATTGTGTCTGTGCCCCCTCAAGGACCAAGCTGTCTTTGTGTCTGTGCCCCCTCAAGGACGAAGCTGTCTGTGTCTGTGCCCCCTCCAGGACCAAGCTGTCTTAGTCTGTTCCCCCTCAAGGACCAAGCTGTCTTTGTTTCTGTGCCCCCCTCAAGGACCAAGCTGTCCTTGTGTCTGTGACCTCTCAAGGACCAAGCTGTCTTTTGTGTCTGTGACCCCTCAGGGACCAAGCTGTCTTTTGTGTCTGTGCCTCCTCAAAGACCAAGCTGTCCTTGTGTCTGTGCCCCCTCAGGACCAAGCTGTCCTTGTGTCTCTGCCGCCTCTAGGACCAAGCTGTCCTTGTGTCTGTGCCCCCTCAAGGACCAAGCTGTCCTTGTGTCTGTGCCCCCTCAAGGACCAAGCTGTCTGTGCCCCCTCAAGGACCGAGCTGTCTGTTCCCCCTCAAGGACCAAGCTGTCTGTGCCCCCTAAAGGACCAAGCTGTCTGTGCCATCTCAAGGACCAAGCTGTCTGTGCCCCCTCAAGGACCAAGCTATCTGTGCCCCCTCAAAGACCAAGCTGTCTTTTAGTCTATGCCCCGTCAAGGACCAAGCTGTCTTTGTGTCTGTGCCCCCTCAAGGACCAAGCTGTCTTTGTGTCTGTGCCCCCTCAAGGACCAAGCTTTCTTTGTGTCTGTGCCCCCTCAAGGACCAAGCTGTCTTTGTGTCTGTGCCCCCTCAAGAACCAAGCTGTCTTTGAGTCTGTGCCCCCTCAAGGACCAAGCTGTCTTTCTGTCTGTGCCCCCTCAAGGACTAAGCTGTCTTTGTGTCTGTGCCCCCTTAAGGACCAAGCTGTCTTTGTGTCTGTGCCCCTTCAAGGACCAAGCTGTCTTTGTGTCTGTGCCCCCTCAAGGACCAAGCTGTCTTTGTGTCTGTGCCCCCTTAAGGACCAAGCTGTCTTTGTGTCTGTGCCCCCTCAAGGACCACGCCATAAGCTGTCTTTGTGTCTGTCTCCCCTCAAGGACCACGCCATAAGATGTCTGTGCCCCCTCAAGGACCACGCCATAAGCTGTCTGTGTCCCGCTCAAGGACCACGCCATAAGCTGTCTGTGTCTGTGCCCCCCTCAAGGACCAAGCTGTCTGTGTATGTGCCCCCTCAAGGACCAAGCTGTCTGTATCCCCTCAAGGACTAAGCTGTCTTTGTCTGTGCTCCCTAACGGACCACGCCATATGCTGTCTTTGTGTCTGTGCCCCCTAAAGGACCACGCCATAAGCTGTCTTTGTGTCTGTGCCCCCTCAAGGACCAAGCTGTCTTTGTGTCTGTGCCGCCTCAAGGACCACGCAATAAGCTGTCTGTGCCCCCTCAAGGACCATGCCATAAGCTGTCTGTGCCCCCTCAAGGACCACGCCATAAGCTGTCAGTGCCCCTTCAAGGACCACGCCATAAGCTGTCTGTGTCCCCCTCAAGGACCAAGCTGTCTTTGTGTCTGTGCCCCCTCAAGGACCAAGCTATCTTTGTGTCTGTGCCCCCTCAAGGACCAAACTGACTTTATGTCTGTGCCCCCTCAAGGACCAAGCTGTCTTTGTGTCTGTGCCCCCTCAAGGACCAAGCTATTTGTGTCTCTGCCCCCTTAAGGACGAAGCTGTCTGTGTATGTGCCCCCTCCAGGACCAAGCTGTCTTAGTCTGTTCCCCCTCAAGGACCAAGCTGTCTTTGTGTCTGTGCCCCCCTAAAGGACCAAGCTGTCTTTGTGTCTGTGCCCCCCTCAAGGACCAAGCTGTCTTTTGTGTATGTGACCCCTCAGGGACCAAGCTGTCTGTGCCCCCTAAAGGACCAAGCTGTCTGTGTACCCTCAATGACCAAGCTCTCTGTGCCACCTCAAGGACCAAGCTGTATGTGTCTGTGCCCCCTCAAAGACCAAGCTGTCTTTGTGTCTGTGCCCCCTCAAGGACCAAGCTGTCTTTATGTCTGTGCCCCTTCAAGGACCAAGCTGTCTTTGTGTCTGTGCCCCCTTAAGGACCAAGCTGTCTTTGTGTCTGTGCCCCCTCAAGGACCAAGCTTTCTTTTAGTCTGTGCCCCCTCAAGGACCAAGCTGTCTTTGTGTCTGTGCCCCCTCAAGGACCAAGCTGTCTTTGTGTCTGTGCCCCCTCAAGGACCAAGCTGTCTTTGTGTCTGTGCCCCCTCAAGTACCAAGCTGTCTTTGTGTCTGTGCCCCCTCAAGGACCAAGCTGTCTTTGTGTCTGTGCCCCCTCAAGGACCAAGCTGTCTTTGTGTCTGTACCCCCTCAAGGACCAAGCTGTCTTTATGTCTGTGCCCCCTCAAGGACCAAGCTGTCTTTATGTCTGTGCCCCCTCAAGGACCAAGCTGTCTTTGTGTCTGTGCCCCCTCAATGACCAAGCTGTCTGTGCCCCCTCAAGGACTAAGCTGTCTGTGTCTGTGCCCCCTCAAGGACCAAGCTGTCTTTGTGTCTGTGCCCCCTCAAGGACCAAACTGTCTGTGTCTGTGCACCCTCAATGACCAAGCTGTCTGTGCCCCCTCAAGGACCAAGCTGTCTTTGTGTCTGTGCCCCCTCAAGGACTAAGCTGTCTTTGTGTCTGTGCCCCCTTAAGGACCAAGCTGTTTTTGTGTCTGTGCCCCTTCAAGGACCAAGCTGTCTTTGTGTCTGTGCCCCCTCAAGGACCAAGCTGTCTTTGTGTCTGTGCCCCCTCAAGGACCAAGCTGTCTTTGTGTCTGTGCCCCCTAAAGGACCACGCCATAAGCTGTCTTTGTGTCTGTCTCCCCTCAAGGACCACGCCATAAGCTGTCTGTGCCCCCTCAATGACCACGCCATAAGCTGTCTGTGTCCCGCTGAAGGACCACGCCATAAGCTGTCTGTGTCTGTGCCCCCCTCAAGGACCAAGCTGTCTGTGTCTGTGCCCCCTCAAGGACCAAGCTGTCTGTATCCCCTTAAGGACTAAGCTTTCTGTGTCTGTGCCCCCTCAAGGACCACGCCATAAGCTGTCTTTGTGTCTGTGCCCCCTCAAGGACCACGCCATAAGCTGTCTATGTGTCTGTGCCCCCTCAAGGACCAAGCTGTCTTTGTGTCTGTGCCCCCTCAAGGACCAAGCTATCTGTGTCTCTGCCCCCTAAAGGACGAAGCTGTCTGTGTCTGTGCCCCCTCCAGGACCAAGCTGTCTTAGTCTGTTCCCCCTCAAGGACCAAGCTGTCTTTGTGTCTGTGCCCCCCTCAAGGACCAAGCTGTCTTTGTGTCTGTGCCCCCCTCAAGGACCAAGCTGTCTTTTGTGTCTGTAACCCCTCAGGGACGAAGCTGTCTTTTGTGTCTGTGCCTCCTCAAAGACCAAGCTGTCCTTGTGTCTGTGCCCCCTCAGGACCAAGCTGTCCTTGTGTCTGTGCCCCCTCAAGGACCAAACTATCCTTGTGTCTGTGCCCCCTCAAGGACCAAGCTGTCCTTGTGTCTGTGCCCCCTCAAGGACCAAGCTGTCTGTGCCCCCTCAAGGACAAAGCTGTCTGTGCCCCCTCAAGGACCAAGCTGTCTGTGCCCCTTCTAGGACCAAGCTGTCTGTGTACCCTCAAGGACCAAGCTGTCTGTGCCACCTCAAGGACCAAGCTGTATGTGTCTGTGCCCCCTAAAAGACCAAGCTGTCTTTGTGTCTGTGCCCCCTCAAGGACCAAGCTGTCTTTGTGTCTGTGCCCCTTCAAGGACCAAGCTCTCTTTGTGTCTGTGCCCCCTCAAGGACCAAGCTGTCTTTGTGTCTGTGCCCCCTTAAGGACCAAGCTGTCTTTGTGTCTGTGCCCCTTCAAGGACCAAGCTGTCTTTGTGTCTGTGCCCCCTCAAGGACCAAGCTGTCTTTATGTCTGTGCCCGCTCAAGGACCAAGCTGTCTTTGTGTCTGTGCCCCCTCAAGGACCACGCCATAAGCTGTCTTTTGTGTCTGTCTCCCCTCAAGGATCACGCCATAAGCTGTCTGTGCCCCCTCAAGGACCACGCCATAAGCTGTCTGTGTCCCGCTCAAGGACCACGCCATAAGCTGTCTGTGTCTGTGCCCCCCTCAAGGACCAAGCTGTCTGTGTCTGTGCCCCCTAAAGGACCAAGCTGTCTGTATCCCCTCAAGGACTAAGCTGTCTGTGTCTGTACCCCCTCAAGGACCACGCCATAAGCTGTCTTTGTGTCTGTGCCCCCTAAAGGACCACGCCATAAGCTGTCTTTGTGTCTGTGCCCCCTCAAGGACCAAGCTGTCTTTGTGTCTGTGCCCCCTCAAGGACCACGCAATAAGCTGTCTGTGCCCCCTCAAGGACCATGCCATAAGCTGTCTGTGCCCCCTCAAGGACCACGCCATAAGCTGTCAGTGCCCCTTCAAGGACCACGCCATAAGCTGTCTGTGTCCCCCTCAAGGACCAAGCTGTCTTTGTGTCTGTGCCCCCTCAAGGACCAAACTGTCTTTATGTCTGTGCCATCTCAAGGACCAAGCTGTCTTTGTGTATGTGCCCCCTCAAGGACCAAGCTATCTGTGTCTCTGCCCCCTCAAGGACGAAGGTGTCTGTGTCTTTGCCCCCTCCAGGACCAAGCTGTCTTAGTCTGTTCCCCCTCAAGGACCAAGCTGTCTTTGTGTCTGTGCCCCCCTCAAGGACCAAGCTGTCTTTGTGTCTGTGCCCCCCTCAAGGACCAAGCTGTCTTTTGTGTCTGTGACCCCTCAGGGACCAAGCTGTCTTTTGTGTCTGTGCCTCCTCAAAGACCAAGCTGTCCTTGTGTCTGTGCCCCCTCAGGACCAAGCTGTCCTTGTGTCTGTGCCCCCTCAAGGACCAAGCTATCCTTGTGTCTGTGCCCCCTAAAGGACCAAGCTGTCCTTGTGTCTGTGCCCCCTCAAGGACCAAGCTGTCTGTGCCCCCTCAAGGACCAAGCTGTCTTTGCCCCTTCAAGGACCAAGCTGTCTGTGCCCCCTCAAGGACCAAGCTGTCTGTGTACCCTCAAGGACCAAGCTGTCTGTGCCACCTCAAGGACCAAGCTGTATGTGTCTGTGCCCCCTCAAAGACCAAGCTGTCTTTGTGTCTGTGCCCCCTCAAGGACCAAGCTGTCTTTGTGTCTGTGCCCCTTCAAGGACCAAGCTGTCTTTGTGTCTGTGCCCCCTTAAGGACCAAGCTGTCTTTGTGTCTGTGCCCCCTCAAGGACCAAGCTTTCTTTTAGTCTGTGCCCCCTCAAGGACCAAGCTGTCTTTGTGTCTGTGCCCCCTCAAGGACCAAGCTGTCTTTGTGTCTGTGCCCCCTCAAGGACCAAGCTGTCTTTGTGTCTGTGCCCCCTCAAGTACCAAGCTGTCTTTGTGTCTGTGCCCCCTCAAGGACCAAGCTGTCTTTGTGTCTGTGCCCCCTCAAGGACCAAGCTGTCTTTGTGTCTGTACCCCCTCAAGGACCAAGCTGTCTTTATGTCTGTGCCCCCTCAAGGACCAAGCTGTCTTTATGTCTGTGCCCCCTCAAGGACCAAGCTGTCTTTGTGTCTGTGCCCCCTCAATGACCAAGCTGTCTGTGCCCCCTCAAGGACTAAGCTGTCTGTGTCTGTGCCCCCTCAAGGACCAAGCTGTCTTTGTGTCTGTGCCCCCTCAAGGACCAAACTGTCTGTGTCTGTGCACCCTCAATGACCAAGCTGTCTGTGCCCCCTCAAGGACCAAGCTGTCTTTGTGTCTGTGCCCCCTCAAGGACTAAGCTGTCTTTGTGTCTGTGCCCCCTTAAGGACCAAGCTGTTTTTGTGTCTGTGCCCCTTCAAGGACCAAGCTGTCTTTGTGTCTGTGCCCCCTCAAGGACCAAGCTGTCTTTGTGTCTGTGCCCCCTCAAGGACCAAGCTGTCTTTGTGTCTGTGCCCCCTAAAGGACCACGCCATAAGCTGTCTTTGTGTCTGTCTCCCCTCAAGGACCACGCCATAAGCTGTCTGTGCCCCCTCAATGACCACGCCATAAGCTGTCTGTGTCCCGCTGAAGGACCACGCCATAAGCTGTCTGTGTCTGTGCCCCCCTCAAGGACCAAGCTGTCTGTGTCTGTGCCCCCTCAAGGACCAAGCTGTCTGTATCCCCTTAAGGACTAAGCTTTCTGTGTCTGTGCCCCCTCAAGGACCACGCCATAAGCTGTCTTTGTGTCTGTGCCCCCTCAAGGACCACGCCATAAGCTGTCTATGTGTCTGTGCCCCCTCAAGGACCAAGCTGTCTTTGTGTCTGTGCCCCCTCAAGGACCAAGCTATCTGTGTCTCTGCCCCCTAAAGGACGAAGCTGTCTGTGTCTGTGCCCCCTCCAGGACCAAGCTGTCTTAGTCTGTTCCCCCTCAAGGACCAAGCTGTCTTTGTGTCTGTGCCCCCCTCAAGGACCAAGCTGCCTTTGTGTCTGTGCCCCCCTCAAGGACCAAGCTGTCTTTTGTGTCTGTAACCCCTCAGGGACGAAGCTGTCTTTTGTGTCTGTGCCTCCTCAAAGACCAAGCTGTCCTTGTGTCTGTGCCCCCTCAGGACCAAGCTGTCCTTGTGTCTGTGCCCCCTCAAGGACCAAGCTATCCTGGTGTCTGTGCCCCCTCAAGGACCAAGCTGTCCTTGTGTCTGTGCCCCCTCAAGGACCAAGCTGTCTGTGCCCCCTCAAGGACAAAGCTGTCTGTGCCCCCTCAAGGACCAAGCTGTCTGTGCCCCTTCTAGGACCAAGCTGTCTGTGTACCCTCAAGGACCAAGCTGTCTGTGCCACCTCAAGGACCAAGCTGTATGTGTCTGTGCCCCCTAAAAGACCAAGCTGTCTTTGTGTCTGTGCCCCCTCAAGGACCAAGCTGTCTTTGTGTCTGTGCCCCTTCAAGGACCAAGCTCTCTTTGTGTCTGTGCCCCCTCAAGGACCAAGCTGTCTTTGTGTCTGTGCCCCCTTAAGGACCAAGCTGTCTTTGTGTCTGTGCCCCTTCAAGGACCAAGCTGTCTTTGTGTCTGTGCCCCCTCAAGGACCAAGCTGTCTTTATGTCTGTGCCCCCTCAAGGACCAAGCTGTCTTTGTGTCTGTGCCCCCTCAAGGACCACGCCATAAGCTGTCTTTTGTGTCTGTCTCCCCTCAAGGATCACGCCATAAGCTGTCTGTGCCCCCTCAAGGACCACGCCATAAGCTGTCTGTGTCCCGCTCAAGGACCACGCCATAAGCTGTCTGTGTCTGTGCCCCCCTCAAGGACCAAGCTGTCTGTGTCTGTGCCCCCTAAAGGACCAAGCTGTCTGTATCCCCTCAAGGACTAAGCTGTCTGTGTCTGTACCCCCTCAAGGACCACGCCATAAGCTGTCTTTGTGTCTGTGCCCCCTAAAGGACCACGCCATAAGCTGTCTTTGTGTCTGTGCCCCCTCAAGGACCAAGCTGTCTTTGTGTCTGTGCCCCCTCAAGGACCACGCAATAAGCTGTCTGTGCCCCCTCAAGGACCATGCCATAAGCTGTCTGTGCCCCCTCAAGGACCACGCCATAAGCTGTCAGTGCCCCTTCAAGGACCACGCCATAAGCTGTCTGTGTCCCCCTCAAGGACCAAGCTGTCTTTGTGTCTGTGCCCCCTCAAGGACCAAACTGTCTTTATGTCTGTGCCATCTCAAGGACCAAGCTGTCTTTGTGTATGTGCCCCCTCAAGGACCAAGCTATCTGTGTCTCTGCCCCCTCAAGGACGAAGGTGTCTGTGTCTTTGCCCCCTCCAGGACCAAGCTGTCTTAGTCTGTTCCCCCTCAAGGACCAAGCTGTCTTTGTGTCTGTGCCCCCCTCAAGGACCAAGCTGTCTTTGTGTCTGTGCCCCCCTCAAGGACCAAGCTGTCTTTTGTGTCTGTGACCCCTCAGGGACCAAGCTGTCTTTTGTGTCTGTGCCTCCTCAAAGACCAAGCTGTCCTTGTGTCTGTGCCCCCTCAGGACCAAGCTGTCCTTGTGTCTGTGCCCCCTCAAGGACCAAGCTATCCTTGTGTCTGTGCCCCCTAAAGGACCAAGCTGTCCTTGTGTCTGTGCCCCCTCAAGGACCAAGCTGTCTGTGCCCCCTCAAGGACCAAGCTGTCTTTGCCCCTTCAAGGACCAAGCTGTCTGTGCCCCCTCAAGGACCAAGCTGTCTGTGTACCCTCAAGGACCAAGCTGTCTGTGCCACCTCAAGGACCAAGCTGTATGTGTCTGTGCCCCCTCAAAGACCAAGCTGTCTTTGTGTCTGTGCCCCCTCAAGGACCAAGCTGTCTTTGTGTCTGTGCCCCTTCAAGGACCAAGCTGTCTTTGTGTCTGTGCCCCCTCAAGGACCAAGCTGTCTTTGTGTCTGTGCCCCCTCAAGGACCAAGCTGTCTTTTAGTCTGTGCCCCCTCAAGGACCAAGCTGTCTTTGTGTCTGTGCCCCCTCCAGGACCAAGCTGTCTTTGTGTCTGTGCCCCCTCAAGGACCAAGCTGTCTTTGTGTCTGTGCCCCCTCAAGGACCAAGCTGTCTTTTTGTCTGTGCCCCTTCAAGGACCAAGCTGTCTTTCTGTCTGTGCCCCCTCAAGGACCAAGCTTTCTTTGTGTCTGTACCCCCTCAAGGACCAAACTGTCTTTATGTCTGTGCCCCCTAAAGGACCAAGCTGTCTTTATGTCTGTGCCCCCTCAAGGACCAAGCTGTCTTTGTGGCTGTGCCCCCTCAATGACCAAGCTGTCTGTGCCCCCTCAAGGACCAAGCTGTCTGTGTCTGTGCCCCCTCAAGGACCAAGCTGTCTTTGTGTCTGTGCCCCCTCAAGGACCAAGCTGTCTGTGTCTGTGCCCCCTCAATGACCAAGCTGTCTGTGTCCCCTCAAGGACCAAGCTGTTTTTGTGTCTGTGCCCCCTCAAGGACCAAGCTGTCTTTGTGTCTGTGCCCCCTAAAGGACCAAGCTGTCTTTGTGTCTGTGCCCCCTCAAGGACCAAGCTGTCTTTGTGTCTGTGCCCCCTCAAGGACCAAGCTATCTTTGTGTCTGTGCCCCCTCAAGGACCAAACTGTCTTAATGTCTGTGCCCCCTCAAGGACCAAGCTGTCTTTGTGTCTGTGCCCCCTCAATGACCAAGCTGTCTGTGCCCCCTCAAGGACTAAGCTGTCTGTGTCTGTGCCCCCTCAAGGACCAAGCTGTCTTTGTGTCTGTGCCCCCTCAAGGACCAAACTGTCTGTGTCTGTGCACCCTCAATGACCAAGCTGTCTGTGCCCCCTCAAGGACCAAGCTGTCTTTGTGTCTGTGCCCCCTCAAGGACTAAGCTGTCTTTGTGTCTGTGCCCCCTTAAGGACCAAGCTGTTTTTGTGTCTGTGCCCCTTCAAGGACCAAGCTGTCTTTGTGTCTGTGCCCCCTCAAGGACCAAGCTGTCTTTGTGTCTGTGCCCCCTCAAGGACCAAGCTGTCTTTGTGTCTGTGCCCCCTAAAGGACCACGCCATAAGCTGTCTTTGTGTCTGTCTCCCCTCAAGGACCACGCCATAAGCTGTCTGTGCCCCCTCAATGACCACGCCATAAGCTGTCTGTGTCCCGCTGAAGGACCACGCCATAAGCTGTCTGTGTCTGTGCCCCCCTCAAGGACCAAGCTGTCTGTGTCTGTGTCCCCTCAAGGACCAAGCTGTCTGTATCCCCTTAAGGACTAAGCTTTCTGTGTCTGTGCCCCCTCAAGGACCACGCCATAAGCTGTCTTTGTGTCTGTGCCCCCTCAAGGACCACGCCATAAGCTGTCTATTTTTCTGTGCCCCCTCAAGGACCAAGCTGTCTTTGTGTCTGTGCCCCCTCAAGGACCAAGCTATCTGTGTCTCTGCCCCCTAAAGGACGAAGCTGTCTGTGTCTGTGCCCCCTCCAGGACCAAGCTGTCTTAGTCTGTTCCCCCTCAAGGACCAAGCTGTCTTTGTGTCTGTGCCCCCCTCAAGGACCAAGCTGTCTTTGTGTCTGTGCCCCCCTCAAGGACCAAGCTGTCTTTTGTGTCTGTAACCCCTCAGGGACGAAGCTGTCTTTTGTGTCTGTGCCTCCTCAAAGACCAAGCTGTCCTTGTGTCTGTGCCCCCTCAGGACCAAGCTGTCCTTGTGTCTGTGCCCCCTCAAGGACCAAGCTATCCTTGTGTCTGTGCCCCCTCAAGGACCAAGCTGTCCTTGTGTCTGTGCCCCCTCAAGGACCAAGCTGTCTGTGCCCCCTCAAGGACAAAGCTGTCTGTGCCCCCTCAAGGACCAAGCTGTCTGTGCCCCTTCTAGGACCAAGCTGTCTGTGTACCCTCAAGGACCAAGCTGTCTGTGCCACCTCAAGGACCAAGCTGTATGTGTCTGTGCCCCCTAAAAGACCAAGCTGTCTTTGTGTCTGTGCCCCCTCAAGGACCAAGCTGTCTTTGTGTCTGTGCCCCTTCAAGGACCAAGCTCTCTTTGTGTCTGTGCCCCCTCAAGGACCAAGCTGTCTTTGTGTCTGTGCCCCCTTAAGGACCAAGCTGTCTTTGTGTCTGTGCCCCTTCAAGGACCAAGCTGTCTTTGTGTCTGTGCCCCCTCAAGGACCAAGCTGTCTTTATGTCTGTGCCCCCTCAAGGACCAAGCTGTCTTTGTGTCTGTGCCCCCTCAAGGACCACGCCATAAGCTGTCTTTTGTGTCTGTCTCCCCTCAAGGATCACGCCATAAGCTGTCTGTGCCCCCTCAAGGACCACGCCATAAGCTGTCTGTGTCCCGCTCAAGGACCACGCCATAAGCTGTCTGTGTCTGTGCCCCCCTCAAGGACCAAGCTGTCTGTGTCTGTGCCCCCTAAAGGACCAAGCTGTCTGTATCCCCTCAAGGACTAAGCTGTCTGTGTCTGTACCCCCTCAAGGACCACGCCATAAGCTGTCTTTGTGTCTGTGCCCCCTAAAGGACCACGCCATAAGCTGTCTTTGTGTCTGTGCCCCCTCAAGGACCAAGCTGTCTTTGTGTCTGTGCCCCCTCAAGGACCACGCAATAAGCTGTCTGTGCCCCCTCAAGGACCATGCCATAAGCTGTCTGTGCCCCCTCAAGGACCACGCCATAAGCTGTCAGTGCCCCTTCAAGGACCACGCCATAAGCTGTCTGTGTCCCCCTCAAGGACCAAGCTGTCTTTGTGTCTGTGCCCCCTCAAGGACCAAACTGTCTTTATGTCTGTGCCATCTCAAGGACCAAGCTGTCTTTGTGTATGTGCCCCCTCAAGGACCAAGCTATCTGTGTCTCTGCCCCCTCAAGGACGAAGGTGTCTGTGTCTTTGCCCCCTCCAGGACCAAGCTGTCTTAGTCTGTTCCCCCTCAAGGACCAAGCTGTCTTTGTGTCTGTGCTCCCCTCAAGGACCAAGCTGTCTTTGTGTCTGTGCCCCCCTCAAGGACCAAGCTGTCTTTTGTGTCTGTGACCCCTCAGGGACCAAGCTGTCTTTTGTGTCTGTGCCTCCTCAAAGACCAAGCTGTCCTTGTGTCTGTGCCCCCTCAGGACCAAGCTGTCTTTGTGTCTGTGCCCCCTCAAGGACCAAGCTATCCTTGTGTCTGTGCCCCCTAAAGGACCAAGCTGTCCTTGTGTCTGTGCCCCCTCAAGGACCAAGCTGTCTGTGCCCCCTCAAGGACCAAGCTGTCTTTGCCCCTTCAAGGACCAAGCTGTCTGTGCCCCCTCAAGGACCAAGCTGTCTGTGTAATCTCAAGGACCAAGCTGTCTGTGCCACCTCAAGGACCAAGCTGTATGTGTCTGTGCCCCCTCAAAGACCAAGCTGTCTTTGTGTCTGTGCCCCCTCAAGGACCAAGCTGTCTTTGTGTCTGTGCCCCTTCAAGGACCAAGCTGTCTTTGTGTCTGTGCCCCCTCAAGGACCAAGCTGTCTTTGTGTCTGTGCCCCCTCAAGGACCAAGCTGTCTTTTAGTCTGTGCCCCCTCAAGGACCAAGCTGTCTTTGTGTCTGTGCCCCCTCCAAGACCAAGCTGTCTTTGTGTCTGTGCCCCCTCAAGGACCAAGCTGTCTTTGTGTCTGTGCCCCCTCAAGGACCAAGCTGTCTTTTTGTCTGTGCCCCTTCAAGGACCAAGCTGTCTTTCTGTCTGTGCCCCCTCAAGGACCAAGCTTTCTTTGTGTCTGTACCCCCTCAAGGACCAAACTGTCTTTATGTCTGTGCCCCCTAAAGGACCAAGCTGTCTTTATGTCTGTGCCCCCTCAAGGACCAAGCTGTCTTTGTGGCTGTGCCCCCTCAATGACCAAGCTGTCTGTGCCCCCTCAAGGACCAAGCTGTCTGTGTCTGTGCCCCCTCAAGGACCAAGCTGTCTTTGTGTCTGTGCCCCCTCAAGGACCAAGCTGTCTGTGTCTGTGCCCCCTCAATGACCAAGCTGTCTGTGTCCCCTCAAGGACCAAGCTGTTTTTGTGTCTGTGCCCCCTCAAGGACCAAGCTGTCTTTGTGTCTGTGCCCCCTAAAGGACCAAGCTGTCTTTGTGTCTGTGCCCCCTCAAGGACCAAGCTGTCTTTGTGTCTGTGCCCCCTCAAGGACCAAGCTATCTTTGTGTCTGTGCCCCCTCAAGGACCAAACTGTCTTTATGTCTGTGCCCCCCTCGAGGACCAAGCTGTCTTTGTGTCTGTGCCCCCTCAAGGACCAAGCTGTATGTGTCTGTGCCCCCTCAAAGACCAAGCTGTCTTTGTGTCTGTGCCCCCTCAAGGACCAAGCTGTCTTTATGTCTGTGCCCCTTCAAGGACCAAGCTGTCTTTGTGTCTGTGCCCCCTTAAGGACCAAGCTGTCTTTGTGTCTGTGCCCCCTCAAGGACCAAGCTTTCTTTTAGTCTGTGCCCCCTCAAGGACCAAGCTGTCTTTGTGTCTGTGCCCCCTCAATGACCAAGCTGTCTTTGTGTCTGTGCCCCCTCAAGGACCAAGCTGTCTTTGTGTCTGTGCCCCCTCAAGTACCAAGCTGTCTTTGTGTCTGTGCCCCCTCAAGGACCAAGCTGTCTTTGTGTCTGTGCCCCCTCAAGGACCAAGCTGTCTTTGTGTCTGTACCCCCTCAAGGACCAAGCTGTCTTTATGTCTGTGCCCCCTCAAGGACCAAGCTGTCTTTATGTCTGTGCCCCCTCAAGGACCAAGCTGTCTTTGTGTCTGTGCCCCCTCAATGACCAAGCTGTCTGTGCCCCCTCAAGGACTAAGCTGTCTGTGTCTGTGCCCCCTCAAGGACCAAGCTGTCTTTGTGTCTGTGCCCCCTCAAGGACCAAACTGTCTGTGTCTGTGCACCCTCAATGACCAAGCTGTCTGTGCCCCCTCAAGGACCAAGCTGTCTTTGTGTCTGTGCCCCCTCAAGGACTAAGCTGTCTTTGTGTCTGTGCCCCCTTAAGGACCAAGCTGTTTTTGTGTCTGTGCCCCTTCAAGGACCAAGCTGTCTTTGTGTCTGTGCCCCCTCAAGGACCAAGCTGTCTTTGTGTCTGTGCCCCCTCAAGGACCAAGCTGTCTTTGTGTCTGTGCCCCCTAAAGGACCACGCCATAAGCTGTCTTTGTGTCTGTCTCCCCTCAAGGACCACGCCATAAGCTGTCTGTGCCCCCTCAATGACCACGCCATAAGCTGTCTGTGTCCCGCTGAAGGACCACGCCATAAGCTGTCTGTGTCTGTGCCCCCCTCAAGGACCAAGCTGTCTGTGTCTGTGCCCCCTCAAGGACCAAGCTGTCTGTATCCCCTTAAGGACTAAGCTTTCTGTGTCTGTGCCCCCTCAAGGACCACGCCATAAGCTGTCTTTGTGTCTGTGCCCCCTCAAGGACCACGCCATAAGCTGTCTATGTGTCTGTGCCCCCTCAAGGACCAAGCTGTCTTTGTGTCTGTGCCCCCTCAAGGACCAAGCTATCTGTGTCTCTGCCCCCTAAAGGACGAAGCTGTCTGTGTCTGTGCCCCCTCCAGGACCAAGCTGTCTTAGTCTGTTCCCCCTCAAGGACCAAGCTGTCTTTGTGTCTGTGCCCCCCTCAAGGACCAAGCTGTCTTTGTGTCTGTGCCCCCCTCAAGGACCAAGCTGTCTTTTGTGTCTGTAACCCCTCAGGGACGAAGCTGTCTTTTGTGTCTGTGCCTCCTCAAAGACCAAGCTGTCTTTGTGTCTGTGCCCCCTCAGGACCAAGCTGTCCTTGTGTCTGTGCCCCCTCAAGGACCAAGCTATCCTTGTGTCTGTGCCCCCTCAAGGACCAAGCTGTCCTTGTGTCTGTGCCCCCTCAAGGACCAAGCTGTCTGTGCCCCCTCAAGGACAAAGCTGTCTGTGCCCCCTCAAGGACCAAGCTGTCTGTGCCCCTTCTAGGACCAAGCTGTCTGTGTACCCTCAAGGACCAAGCTGTCTGTGCCACCTCAAGGACCAAGCTGTATGTGTCTGTGCCCCCTAAAAGACCAAGCTGTCTTTGTGTCTGTGCCCCCTCAAGGACCAAGCTGTCTTTGTGTCTGTGCCCCTTCAAGGACCAAGCTCTCTTTGTGTCTGTGCCCCCTCAAGGACCAAGCTGTCTTTGTGTCTGTGCCCCCTTAAGGACCAAGCTGTCTTTGTGTCTGTGCCCCTTCAAGGACCAAGCTGTCTTTGTGTCTGTGCCCCCTCAAGGACCAAGCTGTCTTTATGTCTGTGCCCCCTCAAGGACCAAGCTGTCTTTGTGTCTGTGCCCCCTCAAGGACCACGCCATAAGCTGTCTTTTGTGTCTGTCTCCCCTCAAGGATCACGCCATAAGCTGTCTGTGCCCCCTCAAGGACCACGCCATAAGCTGTCTGTGTCCCGCTCAAGGACCACGCCATAAGCTGTCTGTGTCTGTTCCCCCCTCAAGGACCAAGCTGTCTGTGTCTGTGCCCCCTAAAGGACCAAGCTGTCTGTATCCCCTCAAGGACTAAGCTGTCTGTGTCTGTACCCCCTCAAGGACCACGCCATAAGCTGTCTTTGTGTCTGTGCCCCCTAAAGGACCACGCCATAAGCTGTCTTTGTGTCTGTGCCCCCTCAAGGACCAAGCTGTCTTTGTGTCTGTGCCCTCTCAAGGACCACGCAATAAGCTGTCTGTGCCCCCTCAAGGACCATGCCATAAGCTGTCTGTGCCCCCTCAAGGACCACGCCATAAGCTGTCAGTGCCCCTTCAAGGACCACGCCATAAGCTGTCTGTGTCCCCCTCAAGGACCAAGCTGTCTTTGTGTCTGTGCCCCCTCAAGGACCAAACTGTCTTTATGTCTGTGCCATCTCAAGGACCAAGCTGTCTTTGTGTATGTGCCCCCTCAAGGACCAAGCTATCTGTGTCTCTGCCCCCTCAAGGACGAAGGTGTCTGTGTCTTTGCCCCCTCCAGGACCAAGCTGTCTTAGTCTGTTCCCCCTCAAGGACCAAGCTGTCTTTGTGTCTGTGCCCCCCTCAAGGACCAAGCTGTCTTTGTGTCTGTGCCCCCCTCAAGGACCAAGCTGTCTTTTGTGTCTGTGACCCCTCAGGGACCAAGCTGTCTTTTGTGTCTGTGCCTCCTCAAAGACCAAGCTGTCCTTGTGTCTGTGCCCCCTCAGGACCAAGCTGTCCTTGTGTCTGTGCCCCCTCAAGGACCAAGCTATCCTTGTGTCTGTGCCCCCTAAAGGACCAAGCTGTCCTTGTGTCTGTGCCCCCTCAAGGACCAAGCTGTCTGTGCCCCCTCAAGGACCAAGCTGTCTTTGCCCCTTCAAGGACCAAGCTGTCTGTGCCCCCTCAAGGACCAAGCTGTCTGTGTACCCTCAAGGACCAAGCTGTCTGTGCCACCTCAAGGACCAAGCTGTATGTGTCTGTGCCCCCTCAAAGACCAAGCTGTCTTTGTGTCTGTGCCCCCTCAAGAACCAAGCTGTCTTTGTGTCTGTGCCCCTTCAAGGACCAAGCTGTCTTTGTGTCTGTGCCCCCTCAAGGACCAAGCTGTCTTTGTGTCTGTGCCCCCTCAAGGACCAAGCTGTCTTTTAGTCTGTGCCCCCTCAAGGACCAAGCTGTCTTTGTGTCTGTGCCCCCTCCAGGACCAAGCTGTCTTTGTGTCTGTGCCCCCTCAAGGACCAAGCTGTCTTTGTGTCTGTGCCCCCTCAAGGACCAAGCTGTCTTTTTGTCTGTGCCCCTTCAAGGACCAAGCTGTCTTTCTGTCTGTGCCCCCTCAAGGACCAAGCTTTCTTTGTGTCTGTACCCCCTCAAGGACCAAACTGTCTTTATGTCTGTGCCCCCTAAAGGACCAAGTTGTCTTTATGTCTGTGCCCCCTCAAGGACCAAGCTGTCTTTGTGGCTGTGCCCCCTCAATGACCAAGCTGTCTGTGCCCCCTCAAGGACCAAGCTGTCTGTGTCTGTGCCCCCTCAAGGACCAAGCTGTCTTTGTGTCTGTGCCCCCTCAAGGACCAAGCTGTCTGTGTCTGTGCCCCCTCAATGACCAAGCTGTCTGTGTCCCCTCAAGGACCAAGCTGTTTTTGTGTCTGTGCCCCCTCAAGGACCAAGCTGTCTTTGTGTCTGTGCCCCCTAAAGGACCAAGCTGTCTTTGTGTCTGTGCCCCCTCAAGGACCAAGCTGTCTTTGTGTCTGTGCCCCCTCAAGGACCAAGCTATCTTTGTGTCTGTGCCCTCTCAAGGACCAAACTGTCTTTATGTCTGTGCCCCCCTCGAGGACCAAGCTGTCTTTGTGTCTGTGCCCCCTCAAGGACCAAGCTATCTGTGTCTGTGCCCCCTCAAGGACGAAGCTGTCTGTGTCTGTGTTCCCTCCAGGACCAAGCTGTCTTAGTCTGTTCCCCCTCAAGGACCAAGCTCTCTTTGTGTCTGTTCCCCCCTCAAGGACCAAGCTGTCTTTGTGTCTGTGCCCCCTCAAGGACCAAGCTGTCTTTGTGTCTGTGCCCCCTCAAGGACCAAGATGTCTTTGTGTCTGTGCCCCCTCAAGGACCAAGCTGTCTTTGTGTCTGTGCCCCCTCAAGGACCAAGCTGTCTTTGTGTCTGTGACCTCTCAGGGACCAAGCTGTCTTTTGTGTCTGTGCCTCCTCAAAGACCAAGCTGTCTTTTATTCTGTGCCTCCTCAAAGACCAAGCTGTCCTTGTTTCTGTGCCCCCTCAGGACCACGCTGTCCTTGTGTCTGTGCCCCCTCAAGGACCAAGCTGTCCTTGTGTCTGTGCCCCCTCAAGGACCAAGCTGTCCTTGTGTCTTTGCCCCCTCAAGGACCAAGCTGTCCTTGTGTCTGTGCCCCCTCAAGGACCAACCTGTCTGTGCCCCCTCAAGGACCGAGCTGTCTGTTCCCCCTCAAGGACCAAGCTGTCTGTTCCCCCTCAAGGACCAAGCTGTCTGTGCCATCTCAAGGACCAAGCTGTCTGTGCCCCCTCAAGGACCAAGCTGTCTGTGCCCCCTCAAAGACCAAGCTGTCTTTGTGTCTGTGCCCCCTCAAGGACCAAGCTGTCTTTTTGTCTGTGCCCCCTCAAGGACCAAGCTGTCTTTTAGTCTGTGCCGCCTCAAGGACCAAGCTGTCTTTGTGTCTGTTCCCCCTCAAGGACCAAGCTTTCTTTCTGTCTGTGCCCCCTCAAGGACTAAGCTGTCTTTGTGTCTGTGCCCCCTTAAGGACCAAGCTGTCTTTGTGTCTGTGCCCCTTCAAGGACCAAGCTGTCTTTGTGTCTGTGCAACCTCAAGGACCAAGCTGTCTTTGTGTCTGTGCCCCCTCAAGGACCAAGCTGTCTTTGTGTCTGTGCCCCCTCAAGGACCACGCCATAAGCTGTCTGTGCCCCCTCAATGCCCACGCCATAAGCTGTCTGTGTCCCGCTCAAGGACCACTCCATAAGCTGTCTGTGTCTGTGCCCCCCTCAAGGACCAAGCTGTCTGTGTCTGTGCCCCCTCAAGGACCAAGCTGTCTGTATCCCCTCAAGGACTAAGCTGTCTGTGTCTGTGCCTCCTCAAGGACCACGCCATAAGCTGTCTTTGTGTCTGTGCCCCCTCAAGAACCACGCCAAAAGCTGTCTTTGTGTCTGTGCCCCCTCAAGGACCAAGCTGTCTTTGTGTCTGTGCCCCCTCAAGGACCACGCAATAAGCTGTCTGTGCCCCCTCAAGGACCATGCCATAAGCTGTCTGTGCCCCCTCAAGGACCACGCCATAAGCTGTCAGTGCCCCTTCAAGGACCACGCCATAAGCTGTCTGTGTCCCCCTCAAGGACCAAGCTGTCTTTGTGTCTGTGCCCCCTCAAGGACTAAGCTGTCTTTGTGTCTGTGCCCCCTCAAGGACCAAACTGTCTTTATGTCTGTGCCCCTTCAAGGACCAAGCTGTCTTTGTGTCTGTGCCCCCTCAAGGACCAAGCTATCTGTGTCTCTGCCCCCTCAAGGACGAAGCTGTCTGTGTCTGTGCCCCCTCCAGGACCAAGCTGTCTTAGTCTGTTCCCCCTTAAGGACCAAGCTGTCTTTGTGTATGTGCCCCCCTCAAGGACCAAGCTGTCTTTGTGTCTGTGCCCCCCTCAAGGACCAAGCTGTCTTTTGTGTCTGTGACCCATCAGGGACCAAGCTGTCTTTTGTGTCTGTGCCTCCTCAAAGACCAAGCTGTCCTTGTGTCTGTGCCCCCTCAGGACCAAGCTGTCCTTGTGTCTGTGCCCCCTCAAGTACCAAGCTGTCCTTGTGTCTGTGCCCCCTCAAGGACCAAGCTGTCCTTGTGTCTGTGCCCCCTCAAGGACCAAGCTGTCTGTGCCCCCTCAAGGACCAAGCTGTAAGTGCCCCCTCAAGGACAAAGCTGTCTGTGCCCCCTAAAGGACCAAGCTGTCTGTGTACCCTCAAGGACCAAGCTGTCTGTGCCACCTCAAGGACCAAGCTGTATGTGTCTGTGCCCCCTCAAAGACCAAGCTGTCTTTGTGTCTGTGCCCCCTCAAGGACCAAGCTGTCTTTGTGTCTGTGCCCCTTCAAGGACCAAGCTGTCTTTGTGTCTGTGCCCCCTCAAGGACCAAGCTGTCTTTGTGTCTGTGCCCCCTCAAGGAACAAGCTGTCTTTTAGTCGTTGCCCCCTCAAGGACCAAGCTATCTTTGTGTCTGTGCCCCCTAAAGGACCAAGCTGTCTTTGTGTCTGTGCCCCCTCAAGGACCAAGCTGTCTTTGTGTCTGTGCCCCCTAAAGGACCAAGCTGTCGTTGTGTCTGTGCCCCCTCAAGGACCAAGCTGTCATTGTGTCTGTGCCCCCTCAAGGACCAAGCTGTCTTTGTGTCTGTGCCCCCTCAAGGACGAAGCTGTCTGTGTCTGTGCCCCCTCCAGGACCAAGCTGTCTTAGTCTGTTACCCCTCTAGGACCAAGCTGTCTTTGTGTCTGTGCCCCCCTCAAGGACCAAGCTGTCCTTGTGTCTGTGACCCCTCAAGGACCAAGCTGTCTTTTGTGTCTGTGACCCCTCAGGGACCAAGCTGTCTTTTGTGTCTGTGCCTCCTAAAAGACCAAGCTGTCCTTGTGTCTGTGCCCCCTCAGGACCAAGCTGTCCTTGTGTCTCTGCCGCCTCTAGGACCAAGCTGTCCTTGTGTCTGTGCCCCCTCAAGGACCAAGCTGTCCTTGTGTCTGTGCCCTCTCAAGGACCAAGCTGTCTGTGCCCCCTCAAGGACCGAGCTGTCTGTTCCCCCTCAAGGACCAAGCTGTCTGTGCCCCCTAAAGGACCAAGCTGTCTGTTCCATCTCAAGGACCAAGCTGTCTGTGCCCCCTCAAGGACCAAGCTGTCTTTGTGTCTGTGCCCCCTCAAGGACCACGCCATAAGCTGTCTTTGTGTCTGTCTCCCCTCAAGGACCACGCCATAAGCTGTCTGTGCCCCCTCAAGGACCACGCCATAAGCTGTCCGTGTCCCGCTCAAGGACCACGCCGTAAGCTGTCTGTGTCTGTGCCCCCCTCAAGGACCAAGCTGTCTGTGTCTGTGCCCCCTCAAGGACCAAGCTGTCTGTATCCCCTCAAGGACTAAGCTGTCTTTGTCTGTGCCCCCTAACGGACCACGCCATATGCTGTCTTTGTGTCTGTGCCCCCTAAAGGACCACGCCATAAGCTGTCTTTGTGTCTGTGCCCCCTCAAGGACCAAGCTGTCTTTGTGTCTGTGCCCCCTCAAGGACCACGCAATAAGCTGTCTGTGCCCCCTCAAGGACCATGCCATAAGCTGTCTGTGCCCCCTCAAGGACCACGCCATAAGCTGTCAGTGCCAATTCAAGGACCACGCCATAAGCTGTCTGTGTCCCCCTCAAGGACCAAGCTGTCTTTGTGTCTGTGCCCCCTCAAGGACCAAGCTGTCTTTGTGTCTGTGCCCCCTCAAGGACCAAGCTGTCTTTGTGTCTGTGCCCCGTCAAGGACCAAGCTATCTTTGTGTCTGTGCCCCCTGAAGGACCAAACTGACTTTATGTCTGTGCCCCCTCAAGGACCAAGCTGTCTTTGTGTCTGTGCCCCCTCAAGGACCAAGCTATTTGTGTCTCTGCCCCCTCAAGGACGAAGCTGTCTGTGTATGTGCCCCCTCCAGGACCAAGCTGTCTTAGTCTGTTCCCCCTCAAGGACCAAGCTGTCTTTGTGTCTGTGCCCCCCTCAAGGACCAAGCTGTCTTTGTGTCTGTGCCCCCCTCAAGGACCAAGCTGTCTTTTGTGTATGTGACCCCTCAGGGACCAAGCTGTCTTTTGTGTCTGTGCCTCCTCAAAGACCAAGCTGTCCTTGTGTCTGTGCCCCCTCAGGACCAAGCTGTCCTTGTGTATGTGCCCCCTCAAGGACCAAGCTGTCCTTGTGTCTGTGCCCCCTCAAGGACCAAGCTGTCCTTGTGTCTGTGCCCCCTCAAGGACCAAGCTGTCTGTGCCCCCTCAAGGACCAAGCTGTCTGTGCCCCCTCAAGGACCAAGCTGTCTGTGCCCCCTAAAGGACCAAGCTGTCTGTGTACCCTCAATGACCAAGCTCTCTGTGCCACCTCAAGGACCAAGCTGTATGTGTCTGTGCCCCCTCAAAGACCAAGCTGTCTTTGTGTCTGTGCCCCCTCAAGGACCAAGCTGTCTTTGTGTCTGTGCCCCTTCAAGGACCAAGCTGTCTTTGTGTCTGTGCCCCCTCAAGGACCAAGCTGTCTTTGTGTCTGTGCCCCCTCAAGGACCAAGCTGTCTGTTAGTCTGTGCCCCCTCAAGGACCAAGCTGTCTTTATGTCTGTGCCCCCTCAAGGACCAAGCTGTCTTTGTGTCTGTGCCCCCTCAAGGACCAAGCTGTCTTTGTGTCTGTGCCCCCTCAAGGACCAAGCTGTCTTTGTGTCTGTGCCCCCTCAAGGACCAAGCTGTCTTTGTGTCTGTGCCCCCTCAAGGACCAAGCTGTCTTTGTGTCTGTACCCCCTCAAGGACCAAGCTGTCTTTATGTCTGTGCCCCCTCAAGGACCAAGCTGTCTTTATGTCTGTGCCCCCTCAAGGACCAAGCTGTCTTTGTGTCTGTGCCCCCTCAATGACCAAGCTGTCTGTGCCCCCTCAAGGACCAAGCTGTCTGTGTCTGTGCCCCCTCAAGGACCAAGCTGTCTTTGTGTCTGTGCCCCCTCAAGGACCAAGCTGTCTGTGCCCCCTAAAGGACCAAGCTGTCTTTGTGTCTGTGCCCCCTCAAGGACTAAGCTGTCTTTGTGTCTGTGCCCCCTTAAGGACCAAGCTGTCTTTGTGTCTGTGCCCCTTCAAGGACCAAGCTGTCTTTGTGTCTGTGCCCCCTAAAGGACCAAGCTGTCTTTGTGTCTGTGCCCCCTCAAGGACCAAGCTGTCTTTGTGTCTGTGCCCCCTAAAGGACCACGCCATAAGCTGTCTTTGTGTCTGTCTCCCCTCAAGGACCACGCCATAAGCTGTCTGTGCCCCCTCAATGACCACGCCATAAGCTGTCTGTGTCCCGCTGAAGGACCACGCCATAAGCTGTCTGTGTCTGTGCCCCCCTCAAGGACCAAGCTGTCTGTGTCTGTGCCCCCTCAAGGACCAAGCTGTCTGTATCCCCTTAAGGACTAAGCTTTCTGTGTCTGTGCCCCCTCAAGGACCACGCCATAAGCTGTCTTTGTGTCTGTGCCCCCTCAAGGACCACGCCATAAGCTGTCTATGTGTCTGTGCCCCCTCAAGGACCAAGCTGTCTTTGTGTCTGTGCCCCCTCAAGGACCAAGCTATCTGTGTCTCTGCCCCCTCAAGGACGAAGCTGTCTGTGTCTGTGCCCCCTCCAGGACCAAGCTGTCTTAGTCTGTTCCCCCTCAAGGACCAAGCTGTCTTTGTGTCTGTGCCCCCCTCAAGGACCAAGCTGTCTTTGTGTCTGTGCCCCCCTCAAGGACCAAGCTGTCTTTTGTGTCTGTAACCCCTCAGGGACGAAGCTGTCTTTTGTGTCTGTGCCTCCTCAAAGACCAAGCTGTCCTTGTGTCTGTGCCCCCTCAGGACCAAGCTGTCCTTGTGTCTGTGCCCCCTCAAGGACCAAGCTGTCTGTGCCCCCTCAAGGACCAAGCTGTCTGTGCCCCCTCAAGGACCAAGCTGTCTGTGCCCCCTCTAGGACCAAGCTGTCTGTGTACCCTCAAGGACCAAGCTGTCTGTGCCACCTCAAGGACCAAGCTGTATATGTCTGTGCCCCCTCAAAGACCAAGCTGTCTTTGTGTCTGTGCCCCCTCAAGGACCAAGCTGTCTTTGTGTCTGTGCCCCTTCAAGGACCAAGCTGTCTTTGTGTCTGTGCCCCCTCAAGGACCAAGCTGTCTTTGTGTCTGTGCCCCCTCAAGGACCAAGCTGTCTTTTAGTCTGTGCCCCCTTAAGGACCAAGTTGTCTTTGTGTCTGTGCTCCCTAAAGGACCAAGCTGTCTTTGTGTCTGTGCCCCCTCAAGGACCAAGCTGTCTTTGTGTCTGTGCCCCCTCAAGGACCAAGCTGTCTTTGTGTCTGTGCCCCCTCAAGGACCAAGCTGTCTTTGTGTCTGTGCCCCCTCAAGGACCAAGCTGTCGTTGTGTCTGTGCCCCCTCAAGGACGAAGCTGTCTGTGTCTGTGCCCCCTCCAGGACCAAGCTGTCTTAGTCTGTTCCCCCTCAAGGACCAAGCTGTCTTTGTGTCTGTGCCCCCCTCAAGGACCAAGCTGTCTTTGTGTCTGTGACCCCTCAAGGACCAAGCTGTCTTTTGTGTCTGTGACCCCTCAGGGACCAAGCTGTCTTTTGTGTCTGTGCCTCCTCAAAGACCTAGCTGTCCTTGTGTCTGTGCCCCCTCAGGACCAAGCTGTCCTTGTGTCTGTGCCGCCTCAAGGACCAAGCTGTCCTTGTGTCTGTGCCCCCTCAAGGACCAAGCTGTCCTTGTGTCTGTGCCCCCTCAACGACCAAGCTGTCTGTGCCCCCTCAAGGACCGAGCTGTCTGTTCCTCCTCAAGGACCAAGCTGTCTGTGTCCCCTCAAGGACGAAGCTGTCTGTGCCATCTCAAGGACCAAGCTGTCTGTGCCCCCTCAAGGACCAAGCTTTCTTTGCCCCCTCAAAGACCAAGCTGTCTTTTAGTCTGTGCCGCCTTAAGGACCAAGCTGTCTTTGTGTCTGTGCCCCGTCAACGACCAAGCTGTCTTTGTGTCTGTGCCCCCTCAAGGACCAAGCTGTCTTTGAGTCTGTGCCTACTCAAGGAACAAGCTGTCTTTCTGTCTGTGCCCCCTCAAGGACTAAGCTGTCTTTGTGTCTGTGCCCCCTTAAGGACCAAGCTGTCTTTGTGTCTGTGCCCCTTCAAGGACCAAGCTGTCTTTGTGTCTGTGCCCCCTCAAGGACCAACCTGTCTTTATGTCTGTGCCCCCTCAAGGACCAAGCTGTCTTTGTGTCTGTGCCCCCTAAAGGACCACGCCATAAGCTGTCTTTGTGTCTGTCTCCCCTCAAGGACCACGCCATAAGCTGTCTGTGCCCCCTCAAGGACCACGCCATAAGCTGTCTGTGTCCCGCTCAAGGACCACGCCATAAGCTGTCTGTGTCTGTGCCCCCCTCAAGGACCAAGCTGTCTGTGTCTGTGCCCCCTAAAGGACCAAGCTGTCTGTATCCCCTCAAGGACTAAGCTGTCTGTGTCTGTACCCCCTCCAGGACCACGCCATAAGCTGTCTTTGTGTCTGTGCCCCCTAAAGGACCACGCCATAAGCTGTCTTTGTGTCTGTGCCCCCTCAAGGACCAAGCTGTCTTTGTGTCTGTGCCCCCTCAAGGACCACGCAATAAGCTGTCTGTGCCCCCTCAAGGACCATGCCATAAGCTGTCTGTGCCCCCTCAAGGTCCACGCCATAAGCTGTCAGTGCCCCTTCAAGGACCACGCCATAAGCTGTCTGTGTCCCCCTCAAGGACCAAGCTGTCTTTGTGTCTGTGCCCCCTCAAGGACCAAGCTGTCTTTGTGTCTGTGCCCCCTCAAGGACCAAGCTGTCTTTGTGTCTGTGCCCCCTCAAGGACCAAGCTATCTTTGTGTCTGTGCCCCCTCAAGGACCAAACTGTCTTTATGTATGTGCCCCCTCAAGGACCAAGCTGTCTTTGTGTCTGTGCCCCCTCAAGGACCAAGCTATCTGTGTCTCTGCCCCCTCAAGGACGAAGCTGTCTGTGTCTTTGCCCCCTCCAGGACCAAGCTGTCTTAGTCTGTTCCCCCTCAAGGACCAAGCTGTCTTTGTGTCTGTGCCCCCCTCAAGGACCAAGCTGTCTTTGTGTCTGTGCCCCTCTCAAGGACCAAGCTGTCTTTTGTGTCTGTGACCCCTCAGGGACCAAGCTGTCTTTTGTGTCTGTGCCTCCTCAAAGACCAAGCTGTCCTTGTGTCTGTGCCCCCTCAGGACCAAGCTGTCCTTGTGTCTGTGCCCCCTCAAGGACAAAGCTATCCTTGTGTCTGTGCCCCCTAAAGGACCAAGATTTCCTTGTGTCTGTGCCCCCTCAAGGACCAAGCTGTCTGTGCCCCCTCAAGGACCAAGCTGTCTTTGCCCCCTCAAGGACCAAGCTGTCTGTGCCCCCTCAAGGACCAAGCTGTCTGTGTACCCTCAAGGACCAAGCTGTCTGTGCCACCTCAAGGACCAAGCTGTATGTGTCTGTGCCCCCTCAAAGACCAAGCTGTCTTTGTGTCTGTGCCCCCTCAAGAACCAAGCTGTCTTTGTGTCTGTGCCCCTTCAAGGACCAAGCTGTCTTTGTGTCTGTGCCCCCTCAAGGACCAAGCTGTCTTTGTGTCTGTGCCCCCTCAAGGACCAAGCTGTCTTTTAGTCTGTGCCCCCTCAAGGACCAAGCTGTCTTTGTGTCTGTGCCCCCTCAAGGACCAAGCTGTCTTTGTGTCTGTGCCCCCTAAAGGACCAAGCTGTCTTTGTGTCTGTGCCCCCTCAAGGACCAAGCTGTCTTTGTGTCTGTGCCCCCTCAAGGACCAAGCTGTCTTTGTGTCTGTGCCCCCTTAAGGACCAAGCTGTCTTTATGTCTGTGCCCCCTCAAGGACCAAGCTGTCTTTGTGTCTGTGCACCCTCAATGACCAAGCTGTCTGTGCCCCCTCAAGGACCAAGCTGTCTGTTTCTGTGCCCCCTCCAGGACCAAGCTGTCTTAGTCTGTTCCCCCTCAAGGACCAAGCTGTCTTTGTGTCTGTGCCCCCCTCAAGGACCAAGCTGTCTTTGTGTCTGTGCCCCCCTCAAGGACCAAGCTGTCTTTTGTGTCTGTGACCCCTCAGGGACCAAGCTGTCTTTTGTGTCTGTGCCTCCTCAAAGACCAAGCTGTCTTTTGTGTCTGTGCCTCCTCAAAGACCAAGCTGTCCTTGTGTCTGTGCCCCCTTAGGACCTAGCTGTCCTTGTGTCTGTGCCCCCTCAAGGACCAAGCTGTCCTTGTGTCTGTGCCTCCTCAAGGACCAAGCAGTCCTTGTGTCTGTGCCCCCTCAAGGACCAAGCTGTCTTTATGTCTGTGCCCCCTAAAGGACCAAGCTGTCTTTATGTCTGTGCCCCCTCAAGGACCAAGCTGTCTTTGTGTCTGTGCCCCCTCAATGACCAAGCTGTCTGTACCCCCTCAAGGACCAAGCTGTCTGTGTCTGTGCCCCCTCAAGGACCAAGCTGTCTTTGTGTCTGTGCCCCCTCAAGGACCAAGCTGTCTGTGTCTGTGCCCCCTCAATGACCAAGCTGTCTGTGTCCCCTCAAGGACCAAGCTGTTTTTGTGTCTGTGCCCCCTCAAGGACCAAGCTGTCTTTGTGTCTGTGCCCCCTCAAGGACCAAGCTGTCTTTGTGTCTGTGCCCCCTCAAGGACCAAGCTGTCTTTGTGTCTGTGCCCCCTCAAGGACCAAGCTATCTTTGTGTCTGTGCCCCCCAAAGGACCAAACTGTCTTTATGTCTGTGCCCCCCTCGAGGACCAAGCTGTCTTTGTGTCTGTGCCCCCTCAAGGACCAAGCTATATGTGTCTGTGCCCCCTCAAGGACGAAGCTGTCTGTGTCTGTGTTCCCTCCAGGACCAAGCTGTCTTAGTCTGTTCCCCCTCAAGGACCAAGCTGTCTTTGTGTCTGTGCCCCCTCAAGGACCAAGCTGTCTTTGTGTCTGTGCCCCCTCAAGGACCAAGCTGTCTTTGTGTCTGTGCCCCCTCAAGGACCAAGCTGTCTTTGTGTCTGTGACCTCTCAGGGACCAAGCTGTCTTTTGTGTCTGTGCCTCCTCAAAGACCAAGCTGTCTTTTGTGTCTGTGCCTCCTCAAAGACCAAGCTGTCCTTGTTTCTGTGCCCCCTCAGGACCACGCTGTCCTTGTGTCTGTGCCCCCTCAAGGACCAAGCTGTCCTTGTGTCTGTGCCCCCTCAAGGACCAAGCTGTCCTTGTGTCTGTGCCCCCTCAAGGACCAAGCTGTCTGTGCCCCCTCAAGGACCAAGCTGTCTGTGCCCCCTCAAGGACCAAGCTGTCTGTGCCCCCTCAAGGACCAAGCTGTCTGTGTACCCTCAAGGACCAAGCTGTCTGTCCCACCTCAAGGACCAAGCTGTATGTGTCTGTGCCCCATCAAAGACCAAGCTGTCTTTGTGTCTGTGCCCCCTCAAGGACCAAGCTGTCTTTGTGTCTGTGCCCCCTCAAGGACCAACCTGTCTTTGTGTATGTGCCCCCTCAAGGACCAAGCTGTCTTTTAATCTGTGCCCCCTCAAGGACCAAGCTGTCTTTGTGTCTGTGCCCCCTCAAGGACCAAGCTGTCTTTGTGTCTGTGCCCCCTAAAGGACCAAGCTGTCTTTGTGTCTGTGCCCCTCAAGGACCAAGCTGTCTTTGTGTCTGTGCCCCCTCAAGGACCAAGCTGTCTTTGTGTCTGTGCCCCCTTAAGGACCAAGCTGTCTTTATGTCTGTGCCCCCTCAAGGACCAAGCTGTCTTTGTGTCTGTGCACCCTCAATGACCAAGCTGTCTGTGCCCCCTCAAGGACCAAGCTGACTGTGTCTGAGCCCCCTCAAGGACCAAGCTGTCTGTGTCTGTGCCCCCTCAATGACCAAGCTGTCTGTGCCCCCTCAAGGACCAAGCTGGCTTTGTGTCTTTGCCCCCTCAAGGACCAAGCTGTCTTTATGTCTGTGCCCCCTCAAGGACCAAGCTGTCTTTGTGTCTGTGCCCCCTCAAGGACCAAGCTGTCTTTGTGTCTGTGCCCCCTAAAGGACCAAGCTGTCTTTGTGTCTGTGCCCCCTAAAGGACCAAGCTGTCTATGTGGCTGTGCCCCCTCAAGGACCACGCCATAAGCTGTCTTTGTGTCTGTGTCCCCTCAAGGACCACGCCATAAGCTGTCTGTGCCCCTTCAAGGACCACGCCATAAGCTGTCTGTGTCCCGCTCAAGGACCACGCCATAAGCTGTCTGTGTCTGTGCCCCCCTCAAGGACCAAACTGTCTGTGTGTGTGCCCTCTCAAGGACCAAGCTGTCTGTATCCCCTCAAGGACTAAGCTGTCTGTGTCTGTGCCCCCTAAAGGACCACGCCATAAGCTGTCTTTGTGTCTGTGCCCCCTCAAGGACCACGCCATAAGCTGTCTTTGTGTCTGTGCTTCCTCAAGGACCAAGCTGTCTTTGTGTCTGTGCCCCCTCAAGGACCACGCAATAAGCTGTCTGTGCCCCCTAAAGGACCATGCCATAAGCTGTCTGTGCCCCCTCAAGGACCACGCCATAAGCTGTCAGTGCCCCTTCAAGGACCACGCCATAAGCTGTCTGTGTCCCCCTCAAGGACCAAGCTGTCTTTGTGTCTGTGCCCCCTCAAGGACCAAGCTGTCTTTTTGTCTGTGCCCCCTCAAGGACCAAGCTGTCTTTGTGTCTGTGCCCCCTCAAGGACCAAGCTATCTTTGTGTCTGTGCCCCCTCAAGGACCAAACTGTCTTTATGTCTGTGCCCCCTCAAGGACCAAGCTGTCTTTGTGTCTGTGCCCCCTCAAGGACCAAGCTATCTGTGTCTGTGCCCCCTCAAGGACGAAGCTGTCTGTGTCTGTGCCCCCTCCAGGACCAAGCTGTCTTAGTCTGTTCCCCCTCAAGGACCAAGCTGTCTTTGTGTCTGTGCCCCCCTCAAGGACCAAGCTGTCTTTGTGTCTGTGCCCCCCTCAAGGACCAAGCTGTCTTTTGTGTCTGTGACCCCTCAGAGACCAAGCTGTCTTTTGTGTCTGTGCCTCCTCAAAGACCAAGCTGTCTTTTGTGTCTGTGCCTCCTCAAAGACCAAGCTGTCCTTGTGTCTGTGCCCCCTCAGGACCAAGCTGTCCTTGTGTCTGTGCCCCCTCAAGGACCAAGCTGTCCTTGTGTCTGTGCCTCCTCAAGGACCAAGCTGTCTGTGCCCCCTCAAGGACCAAGCTGTCTGTGCCCCCTCAAGGACCAAGCTGTCTGTGCCCCCTCAAGGACCAAGCTGTCTGTGTACCCTCAAGGACCAAGCTGTCTGTGCTACCTCAAGGACCATGCTGTATGTGTCTGTGCCCCCTCAAAGACCAAGCTGTCTTTGTGTCTGTGCCCCCTCAAGGACCAAGCTGTCTTTGTGTCTGTGCCCCTTCAAGGACCAAGCTGTCTTTGTGTCTGTGCCCCCTCAAGGACAAAGCTGTCTTTGTGTCTGTGCCCCCTCAAGGACCAAGCTGTCTTTTAGTCTGTGCCCCCTTAAGGACCAAGCTGTCTTTGTGTCTGTGCCCCCTCAAGGAACAAGCTGTCTTTGTGTCTGTGCCCCCTCAAGGACCAAGCTGTCTTTGTGTCTGTGCCCCCTCAAGGACCAAGCTGTCTTTGTGTCTGTGCCCCCTCAAGGACCAAGCTGTCTTTGTGTCTGTGCCCCTTCAAGGACCAAGCTGTCTTTGTGTCTGTACCCCCTCAAGGACCAAGCTGTCGTTATGTCTGTGCCCCCTCAAGGACCAAGCTGTCTTTATGTCTGTGCCCCCTCAAGGACCAAGCTGTCTTTGTGTCTGTGCCCCCTCAATGACCAAGCTGTCTGTGACCCCTCAAGCACCAAGCTGTCTGTGTCTGTGCCCCCTCAAGGACCAAGCTGTCTTTGTGTCTGTGCCCCCTCAAGGACCAAGCTGTCTGTGTCTGTGCCCCCTCAATGACCAAGCTGTCTGTGCCCCCTAAAGGACCAAGCTGTCTTTGTGTCTGTGCCCCCTCAAGGACCAAGCTGTCTTTGTGTCTGTGCCCCCTCAAGGACCAAGCTGTCTTTGTGTCTGTGCCCCCTCAAGGACCAAGCTATCTTTGTGTCTGTGCCCCCTCAAGGACCAAACTGTCTTTATGTCTGTGCCCCCTAAAGCACCAAGCTGTCTTTGTGTCTGTGCCCCCTCAAGGTTCAAGCTATCTGTGTCTGTGCCCCCTCAAGGACGAAGCTGTCTGTGTCTGTGCCCCCTCCAGGACCAAGCTGTCTTAGTCTGTTTCCCCTCAAGGACCAAGCTGTCTTTGTGTCTGTGCCCCCCTAAAGGACCAAGCTGTCTTTGTGTCTGTGCCCCCGTCAAGGACCAAGCTGTCTTTTGTGTCTGTGACCTCTCAGGGACCAATCTGTCTTTTGTGTCGGTGCCTCCTCAAAGACCAAGCTGTCTTTTGTGTCTGTGCCTCCTCAAAGACCAAGCTGTCCTTGTGTCTGTGCCCCCTCAGGACCAAGCTGTCCTTGTGTATGTGCCCCCTCAAGGACCAAGCTATCCTTGTGTCTGTGCCCCCTTAAGGACCAAGCTGTCCTTTTGTCTGTGCCCCCTCAAGGACCAAGCTGTCTGTGCCCCCTCAAGGACCAAGCTGTATGTGCCCCCTTAAGGACCAAGCTTTCTGTGCCCCCTCAAGGACCAAGCTGTCTGTGTACCCTCAAGGACCAAGCTGTCTGTCCCACCTCAAGGACCAAGCTGTCTTTGTGTCTGTGCCCCCTCAAGGACCAAGCTATCTTTGTGTCTGTGCCCCCTTAAGGACCAAACTGTCTTTATGTCTGTGCCCCCTCAAGCACCAAGCTGTCTTTTGTCTGTGTCCCCTCAAGGACCAAGCTGTCTTTGTGTCTGTGCCCCCTCAAGGACCAAGCTGTCTTTGTGTCTGTGCCCCCTCAAGGACCAAGCTGTCTTTGTGTCTGTGCCCCCTCAAGGACAAAGCTGTCTTTTAATATGTGCCCCCTCAAGGACCAAGCTGTCTTTGTGTCTGTGCCCCCTCAAGGACCAAGCTGTTTTTGTGTCTGTGCCCCCTCAAGGACCAAGCGGTCTTTGTGTCTGTGCCCCCTCAAGGACCAAGCTGTCTTTGTGTCTGTGCCCCCTCAAGTACCAAGCTGTCTTTGTGTCTGTGCCCCCTCAAGGACCAAGCTGTCTTTATGTCTGTGCCCCCTCAAGGACCAAGCTGTCTTTATGTCTGTGCCCCCTCAAGGACCAAGCTGTCTTTGTGTCTGTGCCCCCTCAATGACCAAGCTGTCTGTGCCCCCTCAAGGATCAAGCTGTCTGTGTCTGTGCCCCCTCAAGGACCAAGCTATCTTTGTGTCTGTGCCCCCTCAAGGACCACGCCATAAGCTGTCATTGTGGCTGTGTCCCCTCAAGGACCACGCCATAAGCTGTCTGTGCCCCCTAAAGGACCACGCCATAAGCTGTCTGTGTCCCGCTCAAGGACCACGCCATAAGCTGTCTGTGTCTGTGCCCCCCTCAAGGACCACGCTGTCTGTATCCCCTCAAGGACTAAGCTGTCTGTGTCTGTGCCCCCTCAAGGACCACGCCATAAGCTGTCTTTGTGTCTGTGCCCCCTCAAGGACCAAGCTTTCTTTTTTTCTGTGCCCCCTCAAGGACCACGCAATAAGCTGTCTGTGCCCCCCTAAGGACCATGCCATAAGCTGTCTGTGCCCCTTAAAGGACCACGACATAAGCTGTCTGTGTCCCCGTCAAGGACCACGCCATAAGCTGTCTGTGCCACCTCAAGGACAAAGCTGTCTGTGCCCCCTCAAGGACCAAGCTGTCTGTGCCCCCTCAAGGACCAAGCTGTCTGTGCTCCCTCAAGGACCAAGCTGTCTGTGCTCCCTAAAGGACCAAGCTGTATGTGCCCCCTGAAGGACCAAGCTGTCTGTGCCCCCTCAAAGACCAAGCTGTCTGTGCCTTCTCAAAGACCAAGCTGTCTGTGCCCCCTCAAGGACAAAGCTGTATGTGTCTGTGCCCCCTCAAGGACAAAGCTGTCTGTGCCCTCTCAATGACCTAGCTGTCTTTGTGTCTGTGCCCCCTCAAGGACCAAGCTGTCTTTGTGTCTGTGCCCCCTCAAGGACCAAGCTGTCTTTGTGTCTGTGCCCCCTCAAGGACCAAGCTGTCTTTGTGTCTGTGCCCCCTCAAGGACCAAGCTGTCTTTTTGTCTGTGCCCCCTCAAGGACCAAGCTGTCTGTGTCTGTGCCCCCTCAAGGACCAAGCTCTCTTTGTGTCTGTGCCCCGTCAAGGACCTAGCTGTCTTTGTGTCTGTGCCCCCTCAAGGACCAAGCTGTCTTTGTGTATGTGCCCCCTCAAGGACCAAGCTGTCTTTGTGTCTGTGCCCCCTTAAGGACCAAGCTGTCTTTGTGTCGGTTCCCCTTTAAGGACCAAGCTGTCTTTGTGTCTGTTCCCCTCAAGAACCAAGCTGTCTTTGTGTCTGTGCACCCTCAAGGACCACGCCATAAGCTGTCTGTGCCCCCTCAAGGACCAAGCTGTCTTTGTGTCTGTGCCCCCTCAAGGACCAAGCTGTCTTTGTGTCTGTGCCCCCTCAAGGACCAAGCTGTCTGTGTGTCTGTGCCCCCTCAAGGACCAAGCTGTCTTTGTGTCTGTGCCCCCTCAAGGACCAAGCTGTCTTTGTGTCTGTGCCCCCTCAAGGACCAAGCTGTCTTTATGTCTGTGCCCCTCAAGGCCCAAGCTGTCTTTGTGTCTTTGCCCCCTCAATGACCAAGCTGTCTGTGCCCCCTCAAGGACCAAGCTGTCTGTGTCTGTGCCCCCTCAAGGACCAAGCTGTCTTTGTGTCTGTGCCCCCTCAAGGACCAAGCTGTCTGTGTCTGAGCCCCCTCAATGACCAAGCTGTCTGTGCCCCCTCAAGGACCAAGCTGTCTTTGTGTCTGTGTCCCCTCAAGGACCAAGCTGTCTTTGTGTCTGTGCCCCCTCAAGGACCAAGCTATCTTTGTGTCTGTGCCCCCTCAAGGACCAAGCTGTCTTTGTGTCTGTGCCCCCTCAAGGACCAAGCTGTCTTTGTGTCTGTGCCCCCTCAAGGACCAAGCTGTCTTTGTGTCTGTGCCCCCTCAAGGACCACGCCATAAGCTGTCTTTGTGTCTGTGTCCCCTCAAGGACCACGCCATAAGCTGTCTGTGCCCCTTCAAGGACCACGCCATAAGCTGTCTGTGTCCCGCTCAAGGACCACGCCATAAGCTGTCTGTGTCTGTGCCCCCCTCAAGGACCAAGCTGTCTGTGTCTGTGCCCCCTCAAGGACCAAGCTGTCTGTATCCCCTCAAGGACTAAGCTGTCTGTGTCTGTGCCCCCTCAAGGACCACGCCATAAGCTGTCTTTGTATCTGTGCCCCCTCAAGGACTACGCCATAAGCTGTCTTTGTGTCTGTGCCCCCTCAAGGACCAAGCTGTCTTTGTGTCTGTGCCCCCTCAAGGAACACGCAATAAGCTGACTGTGCCCCCTCAAGGACCATGCCATAAGCTGTCTGTGCCCCATCAAGGACCACGCCATAAGCTGTCAGTGCCCCTTCAAGGACCACGGCATAAGCTGTCTGTGTCTCCCTCAAGGACCAAGCTGTCTTTGTGTCTGTGCCCCCTTAAGGACCAAGCTGTCTTTGTGTCTGTGCCCCCTCAAGGACCAAGCTGTCTTTGTGTCTGTGCCCCCTCAAGGACCAAGCTATCTTTGTGTCTGTGCCCCCTCAAGGACCAAAGTGTCTTTATGTCTGTGCCCCCTCAAGGACCAAGCTGTCTTTGTGTCTGTGCCCCCTCAAGGACCAAGCTATCTGTGTCTGTGCCCCCTCAAGGACGAAGCTGTCTGTGTCTGTGCCCCCTTCAGGACCAAGCTGTCTTAGTCTGTTCCCCCTCAAGGACCAAGCTGTCTTTGTGTCTGTGCCCCCCTCAAGGACCAAGCTGTCTTTGTGTCTGTGCCCCCCTCAAGGACCAAGCTGTCTTTTGTGTCTGTGACCCCTCAGGGACCAAGTTGTCTTTTGTGTCTGTGCCTCCTCAAAGACCAAGCTGTCTTTTGTGTCTGTGCCTCCTCAAAGACCAAGCTGTCCTTGTGTCTGTGCCCCCTCAGGACCAAGCTGTCCTTGTGTCTGTGCCCCCTCAAGGACCAAGCTGTCATTGTGTCTGTGCCTCCTCAAGGACCAAGCTGTCCTTATGTCTGTGCCCCCTCAAGGACCAAGCTGTCTGTGCCCCCTCAAGGACCAAGCTGTCTGTGCCCCCTCAAGGACCAAGCTTTCTGTGCCCTCTCAAGGACCACGCTGTCTGTGTACCCTCAAGGACCAAGCTGTCTGTGCCACCTCAAGGACCAAGCTGTATGTGTCTGTGCCCCCTCAAAGACCAAGCTGTCTTTGTGTCTGTGCCCCCTCAAGGACAAAGCTGTCTTTGTGTCTGTGCCCCTTCAAGGACCAAGCTGTCTTTGTGTCTGTGCCCCCTCAAGGACCAAGCTGTCTTTGTGTCTGTGCCCCCTCAAGGACCAAGCTGTCTTTGTGTCTGTGCCCCCTCAAGGACCACGCCATAAGCTGTCTTTGTGTCTGTGTCCCCTCAAGGACCACGCCATAAGCTGTCTGTGCCCCTTCAAGGACCACGCCATAAGCTGTCTGTGTCCCGCTCAAGGACCACGCCATAAGCTGTCTGTGTCTGTGCCCCCCTCAAGGACCAAGCTGTCTGTGTCTGTGCCCCCTCAAGGACCAAGCTGTCTGTATCCCCTCAAGGACTAAGCTGTCTGTGTCTGTGCCCCCTCAAGCACCACGCCATAAGCTGTCTTTGTATCTGTGCCCCCTCAAGGACTACGCCATAAGCTGTCTTTGTGTCTGTGCCCCCTCAAGGACCAAGCTGTCTTTGTGTCTGTGCCCCCTCAAGGAACACGCAATAAGCTGTCTGTGCCCCCTAAAGGACCATGCCATAAGCTGTCTGTGCCCCATCAAGGACCACGCCATAAGCTGTCAGTGCCCCTTTAAGGACCACGCCATAAGCTGTCTGTGTCTCCCTCAAGGACCAAGCTGTCTTTGTGTCTGTGCCCCCTCAAGGACCAAGCTGTCTTTGTGTCTGTGCCCCCTCAAGGACCAAGCTGTCTTTGTGTCTGTGCCCCCTCAAGGACCAAGCTATCTTTGTGTCTGTGCCCCCTCAAGGACCAAACTGTCTTTATGTCTGTACCTCCTCAAGGACCAAGCTGTCTTTGTGTCTGTGCCCCCTCAAGGACCAAGCTATCTGTGTCTGTGCCCCCTCAAGGACGAAGCTGTCTGTGTCTGTGCCCCCTTCAGGACCAAGCTGTCTTAGTCTGTTCCCCCTCAAGGACCAAGCTGTCTTTGTGTCTGTGCCCCCCTCAAGGACCAAGCTGTCTTTTGTGTCTGTGACCCCTCAGGGACCAAGCTGTCTTTTGTGTCTGTGCCTCCTCAAAGACCAAGCTGTCTTTTGTGTCTGTGCCTCCTCAAAGACCAAGCTGTCCGTGTGTCTGTGCCCTCTCAGGATCAAGCTGTCCTTGTGTCTGTGCCCCCTCAAGGACCAAGCTGTCCTTGTGTCTGTGCCTCCTCAAGGACCAAGCTGTCCTTGTGTCTGTGCCCCCTCAAGGACCAAGCTGTCTGTGCCCCCTCAAGGACCAAGCTGTCTGTGCCCCCTAAAGGACCAAGCTGTCTGTGCCCCCTCAAGGAACAAGCTGTCTGTGTACCCTCAAGGACCAAGCTGTCTGTGCCACCTCAAGGACCAAGCTGTATGTGTCTGTGCCCCCTCAAAGACCAAGCTGTCTTTGTGTCTGTGCCCCCTCAAGGACCAAGCTGTCTTTGTGTCTGTGCCCCTTCAAGGACCAAGCTGTCTTCGTGTCTGTGCCCCCTCAAGGACCAAGCTGTCTTTGTGTTTGTGCCCCCTCAAGGACCAAGCTGTCTTTTAGTCTGTGCCCCCTCAAGGACCAAGCTCTCTTTGTGTCTGTGCCCCGTCAAGGACCAAGCTGTCTTTGTGTCTGTGCCCCCTCAAGGACCAAGCTGTCTTTGTGTCTGTGCCCCCTCAAGGACCAAGCTGTCTTTGTGTCTGTGCCCCCTCTAGGACCTAGCTGTCTCTGTGTCTGTGCCCCCTCAAGGACCAAGCTGTCTTTGTGTCTGTACCCCCTAAAGGACCAAGCTGTCTTTATGTCTGTGCCCCCTTAAGGACCAAGCTGTCTTTATGTCTGTGCCCCCTCAATGACCAAGCTGTATGTGCCCCCTCAAGGACCAAGCTGTCTGTGTCTGTGCCCCCTCAAGGACCAAGCTGTCTTTGTGTCTGTGCCCCCTCAAGGACCAAGCTGTCAGTGTCTGTGCCCCCTCAATGACCAAGCTGTTTGTGCCCCCTCAAGGACCAAGCTGTCTTTGTGTCTGTGCCCCCTCAAGGACCAAGCTGTCTTTGTTTATGTGCCCCCTCAAGGATCAAGCTGTCTTTGTGTCTGTGCCCCCTCAAGGACCAAGCTGTCTTTGTGTCTGTGCCCCCTCAAGGACCAAGCTATCTTTGTGTCTGTGCCCCCTCAAGGACCAAACTGTCTTTATGTCTGTGCCCCCTCAAGCACCAAGCTGTCTTTTGTGTCTGTGACCCCTCAGAGACCAAGCTGTCTTTTGTGTCTGTGCCTCCTCAAAGACCAAGCTGTCTTTTGTGTCTGTGCCTCCTCAAAGACCAAGCTGTCCTTGTGTCTGTGCCCCCTCAGGACCAAGCTGTCCTTGTGTCTGTGCCCCCTCAAGGACCAAGCTGTCCTTGTGTCTGTGCCTCCTCAAGGACCAAGCTGTCCTTGTGTCTGTGCCCCCTCAAGGACCAAGCTGTCTGTGCCCCCTCAAGGACCAAGCTGTCTGTGCCCCCTCAAGGACCAAGCTGTCTGTGCCCCCTCAAGGACCAAGCTGTCTGTGTATCCTCAAGGACCAAGCTGTCTGTGCCACCTCAAGGACCAAGCTGTATGTGTCTGTGCCCCCTCAAAGACCAAGCTATCTTTGTGTCTGTGCCCCCTCAAGGACCAAGCTGTCTTTGTATCTGTGCCCCTTCAAGGACCAAGCTGTCTTTTTGTCTGTGCCCCCTCAAGGACCAAGCTGTCTTTGTGTCGGTGCCCCCTCAAGGACCAAGCTGTCTTTTAGTCTGTGCCCCCTCAAGGACCAAGGAATCTTTGTGTCTGTGCCCCCTCAAGGACCAAGCTGTCTTTGTGTCTGTGCCCCCTAAAGGACCAAGCTGTCTTTGTGTCTGTGCCCCCTCAAGGACCAAGCTGTCTTTGTGTCTGTGCTCCCTCAAGGACCTAGCTGTCTTTGTGTCTGTGCCCCCTCAAGGACCAAGCTGTCTTTTTGTCTATACCCCCTCAAGGACCAAGCTGTCTTTATGTCTGTGCCCCCTCAAGGACCAAGCTGTCTTTATGTCTGTGCCCCCTAAAGGACCAAGCTGTCTTTGTGTCTGTGCCCCCTTAATGACCAAGCTGTCTGTGCCCCATCAAGGACCAAGCTGTCTGTGTCTGTGCCCCCTCAAGGACCAAGCTGTCTTTGTGTCTGTGCCCCCTCAAGGACCAAGCTGTCTGTGTCTGTGCCCCCTCAATGACCAAGCTGTCTGTGCCCCCTCAAGGACCAAGCTGTCTTTGTGTCTGTGCCCCCTCAAGGACCAAGCTCTCTTTGTGTCTGTGCCCCCTCAAGGACCAAGCTGTCTTTGTGTCTGTGCCCCCTCAAGGACCAAGCTGTCTTTGTGTCTGTGCCCCCTCAAGGACCAAGCTATCTTTGTGTCTGTGCCCCCTCAAGGACCAAACTGTCTTTATGTCTGTGCCCCCTCAAGCACCAAGCTGTCTTTGTGTCTGTGCCCCCTCAAGTACCAAGCTATCTGTGTCTGTGCCCCCTCAAGGACGAAGCTGTCTGTGTCTGTGCCCCCTCCAGGACCAAGCTGTCTTAGTCTGTTTCCCCTCAAGGACCAAGCTGTCTTTGTGTCTGTGCCCCCCTCAAGGACCAAGCTGTCTTTGTGTCTGTGCCCCCCTCAAGGACCAAGCTGTCTTTTGTGTATGTGACCTCTCAGGGACCAAGATGTCTTTTGTGTCTGTGCCTCCTCAAAGACCAAGCTGTCTTTTGTGTCTGTGCCTCCTCAAAGACCAAGCTGTCCTTGTGTCTGTGCCCCCTCAGGACCAAGCTGTCCTTGTGTCTGTGCCCCCTCAAGGATCAAGCTGTCCTTGTGTCTGTGCCCCCTCAAGGACCAAGCTGTCCTTGTGTTTGTGCCCCCTCAAGGACCAAGCTGTATGTGCCCCCTCAAGGACCAAGCTGTCTGTGCCCCCTCAAGGACCAAGCTGTCTGTGCCCCCTCAAGGACCAAGCTGTCTGTGTACCCTCAAGGACCAAGCTGTCTGTCCCACCTCAAGGACCAAGCTGTATGTGTCTGTGCCCCCTCAAAGACCAAGCTGTCTTTGTGTCTGTGCCCCCTCAAGGACCAAGCTGTCTTTATGTCTGTGCCCCCTCAAGGACCAAGCTGTCTTTGTGTCTGCGCCCCCTCAAGGACCAAGCTGTCTTTGTGTCTGTGCCCCTTCAAGGACCAAGCTGTCTTTTAATATGTGCCCCCTCAAGGACCAAGCTGTCTTTGTGTCTGTTCCCCCTCAAGGACCAAGCTGTCTGTGTCTGTGCCCCCTCAATGACCAAGCTGTCTGTGCCCACTCAAGGACCAAGCTGTCTTTGTGTCTGTGCCCCCTCAAGGACCAAGCTGTCTTTGTGTCTGTGCCCCCTCAAGGACCAAGCTGTCTTTGTGTCTGTGCCCCCTCAGGGACCAAACTGTCTTTATGTCTGTGCCATCTCAAGCACCAAGCTGTCTTTGTGTCTGTGCTCCCTCAAGGACCAAGCTATCTGTGTCTGTGCCCCCTCAAGGACGAAGCTGTCTGTGTCAATGCCCCCTCCAGGACCAAGCTGTCTTAGTCTGTTTCCCCTCAAGGACCAAGCTGTCTTTGTGTCTGTTCCCCCCTCAAGGACCAAGCTGTCTTTGTGTCTGTGCTCCCTCAAGGACCTAGCTGTCTTTGTGTCTGTGCCCCCTCAAGGACCAAGCTGTCTTTTTGTCTATACCCCCTCAAGGACCAAGCTGTCTTTATGTCTGTGCCCCCTCAAGGACCAAGCTGTCTTTATGTCTGTGCCCCCTAAAGGACCAAGCTGTCTTTGTGTCTGTGCCCCGTTAATGACCAAGCTGTCTGTGCCCCCTCAAGGACCAAGCTGTCTGTGTCTGTGCCCCCTCAAGGACCAAGCTGTCTTTGTGTCTGTGCCCCCTCAAGGACCAAGCTGTCTGTGTCTGTGCCCCCTCAATGACCAAGCTGTCTGTGCCCCCTCAAGGACCAAGCTGTCTTTGTGTCTGTGCCCCCTCAAGGACCAAGCTGTCTTTGTGTCTGTGCCCCCTCAAGGACCAAGCTGTCTTTGTGTCTGTGCCCCCTCAAGGACCAAGCTGTCTTTGTGTCTGTGCCCCCTCAAGGACCAAGCTATCTTTGTGTCTGTGCCCCCTCAAGGACTAAACTGTCTTTATGTCTGTGCCCCCTCAAGCACCAAGCTGTCTTTGTGTCTGTGCCCCCTCAAGGACCAAGCTATCTGTGTCTGTGCCCCCTCAAGGACGAAGCTGTCTGTGTCTGTGCCCCCTCCAGGACCAAGCTGTCTTAGTATGTTTCCCCTCAAGGACCAAGCTGTCTTTGTGTCTGTGCCCCCCTCAAGGACCAAGCTGTCTTTGTGTCTGTGCCCCCCTCAAGGACCAAGCTGTCTTTTGTGTATGTGACCTCTCAGGGACCAAGATGTCTTTTGTGTCTGTGCCTCCTCAAAGACCAAGCTGTCTTTTGTGTCTGTGCCTCCTCAAAGACCAAGCTGTCCTTGTGTCTGTGCCCCCTCAGGACCAAGCTGTCCTTGTGTCTGTGCCCCCTCAAGGACCAAGCTGTCCTTGTGTCTGTGCCCCCTCAAGGACCAAGCTGTCCTTGTGTTTGTGCCCCCTCAAGGACCAAGCTGTATGTGCCCCCTCAAGGACCAAGCTGTCTGTGCCCCCTCAAGGACCAAGCTGTCTGTGCCCCCTCAAGGACCAAGCTGTCTGTGTACCCTCAAGGACCAAGCTGTCTGTCCCACCTCAAGGACCAAGCTGTATGTGTCTGTGCCCCCTCAAAGACCAAGCTGTCTTTGTGTCTGTGCCCCCTCAAGGACCAAGCTGTCTTTATGTCTGTGCCCCCTCAAGGACCAAGCTGTCTTTGTGTCTGTGCCCAATCAAGGACCAAGCTGTCTTTGTGTCTGTGCCCCCTCAAGGACCAAGCTGTCTTTTAATATGTGCCCCCTCAAGGACCAAGCTGTCTTTGTGTCTGTGCCCCCTCAAGGACCAAGCTGTCTTTATGTCTGTGCCCCCTCAAGGACCAAGCTGTCTTTGTGTCTGTGCCCCCTCAAGGACCAAGCTGTTTTTGTGTCTGTGCCCCCTCAAGTACCAAGCTGTCTTCGTGTCTGTGCCCCCTTAAAGGACCAAGCTGTCTTTATGTCTGTGCCCCCTCAAGGACCAAGCTGTCTTTATGTCTGTGCCCCCTCAAGGACCAAGCTGTCTTTTTGTCTGTGCCCCCTCAAGGACCAAGCTGTCTTTGTGTCTGTACCCCCTCAAGGACCAAGCTGTCTTTATGTCTGTGCCCCCTCAAGGACCAAGCCGTTTTTGTGTCTGTGCCCCCTCAAGGACCAAGCTGTCTGTGCCCCCTGAAGGACCAAGCTGTCTGTGTCTGTGCCCCCTCAAGGACCAAGCTGTCTTTGTGTCTGTTCCCCCTCAAGGACCAAGCTGTCTGTGTCTGTGCCCCCTCAATGACCAAGCTGTCTGTGCCCACTCAAGGACCAAGCTGTCTTTGTGTCTGTGCCCCCTCAAGGACCAAGCTGTCTTTGTGTCTGTGCCCCCTCAAGGACCAAGCTGTCTTTGTGTCTGTGCCCCCTCAAGGACCAAACTGTCTTTGTGTCTGTGCCCCCTCAAGGACCAAGCTATCTTTGTGTCTGTGCCCCCTCAGGGACTAAACTGTCTTTATGTCTGTGCCATCTCAAGCACCAAGCTGTCTTTGTGTCTGTGCCCCCTCAAGGACCAAGCTATCTGTGTCTGTGCCCCCTCAAGGACGAAGCTGTCTGTGTCTATGCCCCCTCCAGGACCAAGCTGTCTTAGTCTGTTTCCCCTCAAGGACCAAGCTGTCTTTGTGTCTGTTCCCCCCTCAAGGACCAAGCTGTCTTTGTGTCTGTGCCCCCCTCAAGGACCAAGCTGTCTTTTGTGTCTGTGACCTCTCAGGGACCAAGCTGTCTTTTGTGTCTGTGCCTCCTCAAAGACCAAGCTGTCTTTTGTGTCTGTGCCTCCTCAAAGACCAAGCTGTCCTTGTGTCTGTGCCCCCTCAGGACCAAGCTGTCCTTGTGTCTGTGCCCCCTCAAGGACCAAGCTGTCCTTGTGTATGTGCCCCCTCAAGGACCAAGCTGTCCTTGTGTCTGTGCCCCCTCAAGGACCAAGCTGTCTGTGCCCCCTCAAGGACCAAGCTGTCTGTGCCCCCTCAAGGACCAAGCTGTCTGTGCCCCCTCAAGGACCAAGCTGTCTATGTACCCTCAAGGACCAAGCTGTCTGTCCCACCTCAAGGACCAAGCTGTATGTGTCTGTGCCCCCTCAAAGACCAAGCTGTCTTTGTGTCTGTGCCCCCTCAAAGACCAAGCTGTCTTTGTGTCTGTGCCCCCTCAAGGACCAAGCTGTCTTTGTGTCTGTGCCCCCTAAAGGACCAATCTGTCTTTGTGTCTGTGCCCCCTCAAGGACCAAGCTGTCTTTTAATATGTGCCCCCTCAAGGACCAAGCTGTCTTTGTGTCTGTGCCCCCTTAAGGACCAAGCTGTCTTTGTGTCTGTGCCCCCTCAAGGACCAAGCTGTCTTTGTGTCTGTGCCCCCTCAAGGACCAAGCTTTCTTTGTGTCTGTGCCCCCTCAAGTACCAAGCTGTCTTTGTGTCTGTGCCCCCTCAAGGACCAAGCTGTCTTTATGTATGTGCTTCCTCAAGGACCAAGCTGTCTTTATGTCTGTGCCCCCTCAAGGACCAAGCTGTCTTTTTTCTGTGCCCCCTCAAGGACCAAGCTGTCTGTTCCCCCTCAAGGACCAAGCTGTCTGTGTCTGTGCCCTTTCAAGAACCAAGCTATCTTTGTGTCTGTGCCCCCTCAAGGACCTCGCCATAAGCTGTCTTTGTGTCTGTGTCCCCTCAAGGACCACGCCATAAGCTGTCTGTGCCCCCTAAAGGACCCCGCCATAAGCTGTCTGTGTCCCGCTCAAGGATAACGCCATAAGCTGTCTGTGTCTGTGCCCCCCTCAAGGACCAAGCTGTCTGTGTCTGTGCCCCCTCAAGGACCAAGCTGTCTGTATCCCCTCAAGGACTAAGCTGTCTGTGTCTGTGCCCCCTCAAGGACCACGCCGTAAGCTGTCTTTGTGTCTGTGCCCCCTCAAGGACCACGCCATAAGCTGTCTTTGTGTCTGTGCCCCCTCAAGGACCAAGCTGTCTTTGTGTCTGTGCCCCCTCAAGGACCAGGCAATAAGCTGTCTGTGCCCCCTCAAGGACCATGCCATAAGCTGTCTGTGCCCCCTCAAGTACCACGCCATAAGCTGTCAGTGCCCCTTCAAGGACCACGCCATAAGCTGTCTGTGTCCCCCTCAAGGACCACGCCATAAGCTGTCTGTGCCCCCTCAAGGACAAAGCTGTCTGTGCCCCCTCAAGGACCAAGCTGTCTGTGCCCCCTCAAGGACCAAGCTGTCTGTGCCCCCTTAAGGACCAAGCTGTCTGTGCCCCCTCAAGGACCAAGCTGTCTGTGACCCCTAAAGGACCAAGCTATCTGTGCCCCCTGAAGGACCAAGCTGTCTGTGCCCCCTCAAAGACCAAGCTGTCTGTGCCTTCTCAAAGACCAAGCTGTCTGTGCCCCCTCAAGGACAAAGCTGTATGTGTCTGTGCCCCCTCAAGGACCAAGCTGTCTGTGCCCTCTCAATGACCTAGCTGTCTTTGTGTCTGTGCCCCCTCAAGGACCAAGCTGTCTTTGTGTCTGTGCCCCCTCAAGGACCAAGCTGTCTTTGTGTCTGTGCCCCCTCAAGGACCAAGCTGTCTTTGTGTCTGTGCCCCCTCAAGGACCAAGCTGTCTTTTTGTCTGTGCCCCCTCAAGGACCAAGCTGTCTGTGTCTGTGCCCCCTGAAGGCCCAAGCTGTCTTTGTGTCTGTGCCCCCTCAAGGACCTAGCTGTCTTTTTGTCTGTGCCCCCTAAAGGACCAAGCTGTCTTTGTGTCTGTGCCCCCTCAAGGACCAAGCTGTCTTTGTGTCTGTGCCCCCTCAAGGACCAAGCTGTCTTTGTGTATGTGCCCCTTCAAGGACCAAGCTGTCTTTGTGTCTGTTCCCCTCAAGAACCAAGCTGTCTTTGTGTCTGTGCACCCTCAACGACCACGCCATAAGCTGTCTGTGCCCCCTCAAGGACCACGCCATAAGCTGTCTGTGTCTGTGCCCCCTTCAAGGACCAAGCTGTCTGTGTCTGTTCCCCCTCAAGGACCAAGCTGTCTGTGTCCCCTCAAGGACTAAGCTGTCTGTGTCCCCTCAAGGACTAAGCTGTCTGTGTCTGTGCCCCCTCAAGGACCACGCCATAAGCTGTCTTTGTGTCTGTGCCCCCTCAAGGACCACGCCGTAAGCTTTCTTTGTTTCTGTGACCCCTCAAGGACCACGCCATAAGCTGTCTTTGTGTCTGTGCCCCCCTCAAGGACCAAGCTGTCTTTGTGTCTGTGCCCCCTCAAGGACCAAGCTGTCTTTGTGTCTGTGCCCCCTCAAGGACCTAGCTGTCTGTGCCCCCTCAAGGACCAAGCTGTCTGTGTCCCCTAAAGGACGAAGCTGTCTGTGTCTTTGCCCCCTCAAGGACCAAGCTGTCTTAGTCTGTGCCCCCTCAAGGACCAAGCTGTCTTTGTGGCTGTGCCCCCCTCAAGGACCAAGCTGTCTTTGTGTCTGTGACCCCTCAAGGACCAAGTTGTCTTTTGTGTCTGTGACCCCTCAGGGACCAAGCTGTCTTTTGTGTCTGTGCCTCTTCAAAGACCAAGCTGTCCTTGTGTCTGTGCCCCCTCAGGACCAAGCTGTTCTTGTGTCTGTGCCCCCTAAAGGACCAAGCTGTCCTTGTGTCTGTGCCCCCTAAAGGACCAAGCTGTCCTTGTGTCTGTGCCGCCTCAAGGACCAAGCTGTCTGTGCCCCCTTAAGGACCAAGCTGTCTGTGCCCCCTCAAGGACTAAGCTGTCTGTGCCCCCTCAAGGACCAAGCTGTCTGTGCCCCCTTAAGGACTAAGCTGTCTGTGCCCCCTAAATAAAACCAAGCTGTCTTTGTGTCTGTGCCCCCTCAAGGACCAAGCTGTCTTTTAGTCTGTGCCCCCTCAAGGACCAAGCTGTCTTTGTGTCTGTGCCCCCTCAAGGACCAAGCTGTCTCTGTGTCTGTGCCCCCTCAAGGACCAAGCTGTCTTTGTGTCTGTGCCCCCTCAAGGACCAAGCTGTCTTTGTGTCTGTGCCCCCTCAAAGACCAAGCTGTTTTTGAGTCTGTGCCCCCTCAAGGACCAAGCTGTCTTTCTGTCTGTGCCCCCTGAAGGACCAAGCTGTCTTTGTGTCTGTGCCCCCTCAAGGACCACGCAATAAGCTGTCTGTGCCCCCTCAAGGGCCATGCCATAAGCTGTCTGTGCCCCCTCAAGGACCACGCCATAAGCTGTCAGTGCCCCTTCAAGGACCACGCCATAAGCTGTCTGTATCCCCCTAAAGGACCACGCCATAAGCTGTCTGTGCCCCCTCAAGGGCCAAGCTGTCTGTGTCCCCTCAAGGACTAAGCTGTCTTGTCCCCTCAAGGACTAAGCTGTCTGTGTCTGTGCCCCCTCAAGGACCACGCCATAAGCTGTCTTTGTGTCTGTGCCCCCTCAAGGACCACGCCATAAGCTGTCTTTGTGTCTGTGCCCCCTCAAGGACCACGCCATAAGCTGTCTTTGTGTCTGTGCCCCCCTCAAGGACCAAGCTGTCTTTGTGTCTGTGCCCCCTCAAGGACCAAGCTGTCTTTGTGTCTGTGCCCCCTCAAGGACCTAGCTGTCTGTGCCCCCTCAAGGACCAAGCTGTCTGTGTCCCCTCAAGGACGAAGCTGTCTGTGTCTGTGCCCCCTCCAGGACCAAGCTGTCTTTGTGTCTGTGCCCCCCTCTAGGACCAAGCTGTCTTTGTGTCTGTGACCCCTCAAGGACCAAGTTGTCTTTTGTGTCTGTGACCCCTCAGGGACCAAGCTGTCTTTTGTGTCTGTGCCTCCTCAAAGACCAAGCTGTCCTTGTGTCTGTGCCCCCTCAGGACCAAGCTGTTCTTGTGTTTGTGCCCCCTTAAGGACATGGCTGTCCTTGTCTCTGTGCCCCCTCAAGGACCAAGCTGTCCTTGTGTCTGTGCCCCCTCAAGGACCAAGCTGTCTGTGCCCCCTCAAGGACCAAGCTGTCTGTGCCCCCTCAAGGACCAAGCTGTCTGTTCCCCCTTAAGGACCAAGCTGTCTGTGCCCCCTTAAGGACCAAGCTGTCTGTGCCCCCTAAAAAAAACCAAGCTGTCTTTGTGTCTGTGCCCCCTCAAGGACCAAGCTGTCTTTTAGTCTGTGCCCCCTCAAGGACCAAGCTGTCTTTGTGTCTGTGCCCCCTCAAGGACCAAGCTATCTTTGTGTCTGTTGCCCCTCAAGGACCAAACTGTCTCTATGTCTGTGCCCCCTCAAGCACCAAGCTGTCTTTGTGTCTGTGCCCCCTAAAGGACCAAGCTATCTGTGTCTGTGCCCCCTCAAGGACGAAGCTGTCTGTGTCTGTGCCCCCTCCAGGACCAAGCTGTCTTAGTCTGTTTTCCCTCAAGGACCAAGCTGTCTTTGTGTCTGTGCCCCCCTCAAGGACCAAGCTGTCTTTGTGTCTGTGCCCCCCTCAAGGACCAAGCTGTCTTTTGTGTCTGTGACCTCTCAGGGACCAAGCTGTCTTTTGTGTCTGTGCCTCCTAAAAGAACAAGCTGTCTTTTGTGTCTGTGCCTCCTCAAAGACCAAGCTGTCCTTGTGTCTGTGCCCCCTCAGGACCAAGCTGTCCTTGTGTCTGTGCCCCCTCAAGGACCAAGCTGTCCTTGTGTCTGTGCCCCCTAAAGGACCAAGCTGTCCTTGTGTCTGTGCCCCCTCAAGGACCAAGCTGTCTGTGCCCCCTCAAGGACCAAGCTGTCTGTTTACCTTCAAGGACCAAGCTGTCTGTGCCCCCTCAAGGACCAAGCTGTCTGTTTACCCTCAAGGACCAAGCTGTCTGTCCCACCTCAAGGACCAAGCTGTATGTGTCTGTGCCCCCTCAAAGACCAAGCTGTCTTTGTGTCTGTGCCCCCTCAAGGACAAAGCTGTCTTTGTGTCTGTGCCCCCTCAAGGACCAAGCTGTCTTTGTGTCTGTGCCCCCTCAAGGACCAAGCTGTCTTTGTATCTGTGCCCCATCAAGGACCAAGCTGTCTTTTAATATGTGCCCCCTCAAGGACCAAGCTGTCTTTGTGTCTGTGCCCCCTCAAGGACCAAGCTGTCTTTGTGTCTGTGCCCCCTATAGGACCAAGCTGTCTTTGTGTCTGTGCCCCCTCAAGTACCAAGCTGTCTTTGTGTCTGTGCCCCCTCAAGTACCAAGCTGTCTTTGTGTCTGTGCCCCCTCAAGGACCAAGCTCTCTTTATGTCTGTGCCCCCTCAAGGACCAAGCTGTCTTTATGTCTGTGCCCCCTCAAGGACCAAGCTGTCTTTGTGTCTGTGCCCCCTCAAGGACCAAGCTGTCTGTGCCCCCTCAAGGACCACGCCATAAGCTGTCTTTGTGTCTGTGTCCCCTCAAGGACCACGCCATAAGCTGTCTGTGCCCCCTAAAGGACCACGCCATAAGCTGTCTGTGTCCCGCTCAAGGATCACGCCATAAGCTGTCTGTGTCTGTGCCCCCCTCAAGGACCAAGCTGTCTGTGTCTGTGCCCCCTCAAGGACCAAGCTGTCTGTATCCCCTCAAGGACTAAGCTGTCTGTGTCTGTGCCCCCTCAAGGACCACGCCGTAAGCTGTCTTTGTGTCTGTGCCCCCTCAAGGACCACGCCATAAGCTGTTTTTGTGTCTGTGCCCCCTCAAGGACCAAGCTGTCTTTGTGTCTGTGCCCCCTCAAGGACCACGCAATAAGCTGTCTGTGCCCCATCAAGGACCATGCCATAAGCTGTCTGTGCCCCCTCAAGTACCACGCCATAAGCTGTCAGTGCCCCTTCAAGGACCACGCCATAAGCTGTCTGTGTCCCCCTCAAGGACCACGCCATAAGCTGTCTGTGCCCCCTCAGGGACCAAGCTGTCTGTGCCCCCTCAAGGACCAAGCTGTCTGTGCCCCCTTAAGGACCAAGCTGTCTGTGCCCCCTCAAGGACCAAGCTGTCTGTGCCCCCTCAAGGATCAAGCTGTCTGTGCCCCCTAAAGGACCAAGCTGTCTGTGCCCCCTGAAGGACCAAGCTGTCTGTGCCCCCTCAAAGACCAAGCTGTCTGTGCCTTCTCAAAGACCAAGCTGTCTGTGCCCCCTTAAGGACAAAGCTGTATGTGTCTGTGCCCCCTCAAGGACCAAGCTGTCTGTGCCCTCTCAATGACCTAGCTGTCTTTGTGTCTGTGCCCCCTCAAGGACCAAGCTGTCTTTGTGTCTGTGCCCCATTAAGGACCAAGCTGTCTTTGTGTCTGTGCCCCCTCAAGGACCAAGCTGTCTTTGTGTCTGTGCCCCCTCAAGGACCAAGCTGTCTTTTTGTCTGTGCCCCCTCAAGGACCAAGCTGTCTCTGTGTCTGTGCCCCCTCAAGGACCAAGCTGTCTTTGTGTCTGTGCCCCCTCAAGGACCAAGCTGTCTTTGTGTCTGTGCCCCCTCAAGGACCAAGCTGTTTTTGAGTCTGTGCCCCCTCAAGGACCAAGCTGTCTTTCTGTCTGTGCCCCCTGAAGGACCAAGCTGTCTTTATGTCTGTGCCCCCTCAAGGACCACGCAATAAGCTGTCTGTGCCCCCTCAAGGACCATGCCATAAGCTGTCTGTGCCCCCTCAAGGACCACGCCATAAGCTGTCAGTGCCCCTTCAAGGACCACGCCATAAGCTGTCTGTATCCCCCTAAAGGACCACGCCATAAGCTGTCTGTGCCCCCTCAAGGGCCAAGCTGTCTGTGTCCCCTCAAGGACTAAGCTGTCTTGTCCCCTCAAGGACTAAGCTGTCTGTGTCTGTGCCCCCTCAAGGACCACGCCATAAGCTGTCTTTGTGTCTGTGCCCGATCAAGGACCACGCCATAAGCTGTCTTTGTGTCTGTGCCCCTTCAAGGACCACGCCATAAGCTGTCTTTGTGTCTGTGCCCCCCTCAAGGACCAAGCTGTCTTTGTGTCTGTGCCCCCTCAAGGACCAAGCTGTCTTTGTGTCTGTGCCCCCTCAAGGACCTAGCTGTCTGTGCCCCCTCAAGGACCAAGCTGTCTGTGTCCCCTCAAGGACGAAGCTGTCTGGGTCTGTGCCCCCTCCAGGACCAAGCTGTCTTTGTGTCTGTGCCCCCCTCTAGGACCAAGCTGTCTTTGTGTCTGTGACCCCTCAAGGTACAAGTTGTCTTTTGTGTCTGTGACCCCTCAGGGACCAAGCTGTCTTTTGTGTCTGTGCCTCCTCAAAGACCAAGCTGTCCTTGTGTCTGTGCCCCCTCAGGACCAAGCTGTTCTTGTGTTTGTGCCCCCTTAAGGACATGGCTGTCCTTGTCTCTGTGCCCCCTCAAGGACCAAGCTGTCCTTGTGTCTGTGCCCCCTCAAGGACCAAGCTGTCTGTGCCCCCTCAAGGACCAAGCTGTCTGTGCCCCCTCAAGGACCAAGCTGTCTGTGCCCCCTCAAGGACCAAGCTGTCTGTGCCCCCTTAAGGACCAAGCTGTCTGTGCCCCCTAAAAAAAACCAAGCTGTCTTTGTGTCGGTGCCCCCTCAAGGACCAAGCTGTCTTTTAGTCTGTGCCCCCTCAAGGACCAAGCTGTCTTTGTGTCTGTGCCCCCTCAAGGACCAAGCTATCTTTGTGTCTGTTGCCCCTCAAGGACCAAACTGTCTCTATGTCTGTGCCCCCTCAAGCACCAAGCTGTCTTTGTGTCTGTGCCCCCTAAAGGACCAAGCTATCTGTGTCTGTGCCCCCTCAAGGACGAAGCTTTCTGTGTCTGTGCCCCCTCCAGGACCAAGCTGTCTTAGTCTGTTTCCCCTCAAGGACCAAGCTGTCTTTGTGTCTGTGCCCCCCTCAAGGACCAAGCTGTCTTTGTGTCTGTGCCCCCCTCAAGGACCAAGTTGTCTTTTGTGTCTGTGACCTCTCAGGGACCAAGCTGTCTTTTGTGTCTGTGCCTCCTAAAAGAACAAGCTGTCTTTTGTGTCTGTGCCTCCTCAAAGACCAAGCTGTCCTTGTGTCTGTGCCCCCTCAGGACCAAGCTGTCCTTGTGTCTGTGCCCCCTCAAGGACCAAGCTGTCCTTGTGTCTGTGCCCCCTAAAGGACCAAGCTGTCCTTGTGTCTGTGCCCCCTCAAGGACCAAGCTGTCTGTGCCCCCTCAAGGACCAAGCTGTCTGTTTACCTTCAAGGACCAAGCTGTCTGTGCCCCCTCAAGGACCAAGCTGTCTGTTTACCCTCAAGGACCAAGCTGTCTGTCCCACCTCAAGGACCAAGCTGTATGTGTCTGTGCCCCCTCAAAGACCAAGCTGTCTTTGTGTCTGTGCCCCCTCAAGGACAAAGCTGTCTTTGTGTCTGTGCCCTCTCAAGGACCAAGCTGTCTTTGTGTCTGTGCCCCCTCAAGGACCAAGCTGTCTTTGTATATGTGCCCCATCAAGGACCAAGCTGTCTTTTAATATGTGCCCCCTCAAGGACCAAGCTGTCTTTGTGTCTGTGCCCCCTCAAGGACCAAGCTGTCTTTGTGTCTGTGCCCCCTATAGGACCAAGCTGTCTTTGTGTCTGTGCCCCCTCAAGTACCAAGCTGTCTTTGTGTCTGTGCCCCCTCAAGTACCAAGCTGTCTTTGTGTCTGTGCCCCCTCAAGGACCAAGCTGTCTTTATGTCTGTGCCCCCTCAAGGACCAAGCTGTCTTTATGTCTGTGCCCCCTCAAGGACCAAGCTGTCTTTGTGTCTGTGCCCCCTCAAGGACCAAGCTGTCTGTGCCCCCTCAAGGACCAAGCTGTCTGTGTCTGTGCCATCTCAAGAACCAAGCTATCTTTGTGTCTGTGCCCCCTCAAGGACCACTCCATAAGCTGTCTTTGTGTCTGTGTCCCCTCAAGGACCACGCCATAAGCTGTCTGTGCCCCCTAAAGGACCACGCCATAAGCTGTCTGTGTCCCGCTCAAGGATCACGCCATAAGCTGTCTGTGTCTGTGCCCCCCTCAAGGACCAAGCTGTCTGTGTCTGTGCCCCCTCAAGGACCAAGCTGTCTGTATCCCCTCAAGGACTAAGCTGTCTGTGTCTGTGCCCCCTCAAGGACCACGCCGTAAGCTGTCTTTGTGTCTGTGCCCCCTCAAGGACCACGCCATAAGCTGTTTTTGTGTCTGAGCCCCCTCAAGGACCAAGCTGTCTTTGTGTCTGTGCCCCCTCAAGGACCACGCAATAAGCTGTCTGTGCCCCCTCAAGTACCATGCCATAAGCTGTCAGTGCCCCTTCAAGGACCACGCCATAAACTGTCTGTGTCCCCCTCAAGGACCACGCCATAAGCTGTCTGTGCCCCCTCAAGGACCAAGCTGTCTGTGCCCCCTCAAGGACCAAGCTGTCTGTGCCCCCTTAAGGACCAAGCTGTCTGTGCCCCCTCAAGGACCAAGCTGTCTGTGCCCCCTCAAGGACCAAGCTGTCTGTGCCCCCTAAAGGACCAAGCTGTCTGTGCCCCCTGAAGGACCAAGCTGTCTGTGCCCCCTCAAAGACCAAGCTGTCTGTGCCTTCTCAAAGACCAAGCTGTCTGTGCCCCCTTAAGGACAAAGCTGTATGTGTCTGTGCCCCCTCAGGGACCAAGCTGTCTGTGCCCTCTCAATGACCTAGCTGTCTTTGTGTCTGTGCCCCCTCAAGGACCAAGCTGTCTTTGTGTCTGTGCCCCATTAAGGACCAAGCTGTCTTTGTGTCTGTGCCCCCTCAAGGACCAAGCTGTCTTTGTGTCTGTGCCCCCTCAAGGACCAAGCTGTCTTTTTGTCTGTGCCCCCTCAAGGACCAAGCTGTCTGTGTCTGTGCCCCCTGAAGGACCAAGCTGTCTTTGTGTCTGTGCCCCGTCAAGGACCTAGCTGTCTTTGTGTCTGTGCCCCCTCAAGGGCCAAGCTGTCTTTGTGTCTGTGCCCCCTCAAGGACCAAGCTGTCTTTGTGTCTGTGCCCCCTCAAGGACCAAGCTGTCTTTGTGTATGTGCCCCTTCTAGGACCAAGCTGTCTTTGTGTCTGTTCCCCTCAAGGACTAAGCTGTCTGTGTCTGTGCCCCCTGAAGGAGCACGCCATAAGCTGTCTTTGTGTCTGTGCCCCCTCAAGGACCACGCCATAAGCTGTCTTTGTGTCTGTGCCCCCTCAAGGACCACGCCATAAGCTGTCTTTGTGTCTGTGCCCCCCTCAAGGACCAAGCTGTCTTTGTGTCTGTGCCCTCTCAAGGACCAAGCTGTCTTTGTGTCTGTGCCCCCTCAAGGACCAAGCTGTCTTTTTGTCTGTGCCCCCTCAAGGACCAAGCTCTCTGTGTCTGTGCCCCCTGAAGGACCAAGCTGTCTTTGTGTCTGTGCCCCGTCAAGGACCTAGCTGTCTTTGTGTCTGTGCCCCCTCAAGGACCAAGCTGTCTTTGTGTCTGTGCCCCCTCAAGGACCAAGCTGTCTTTGTGTCTGTGCCCCCTCAAGGACCAAGCTGTCTTTGTGTATGTGCCCCTTCTAGGACCAAGCTGTCTTTGTGTCTGTTCCCCTCAAGAAACAAGCTGTCTTTGTGTCTGTGCACCCTCAAGGACCACGCCATAAGCTGTCTGTGCCCCCTCAAGGACCACGCCATAAGCTGTCTGTGTCTGTGCCCCCCTCAAGGACCAAGCTGTCTGTGTCTGTTCCCCCTCAAGGATCAAGCTGTCTGTGTCCCCTCAAGGACTAAGCTGTCTGTGTCCCCTCAAGGACTAAGCTGTCTGTGTCTGTGCCCCCTGAAGGAGCACGCCATAAGCTGTCTTTGTGTCTGTGCCCCCTCAAGGACCACGCCATAAGCTGTCTTTGTGTCTGTGCCCCCTCAAGGACCACGCCATAAGCTGTCTTTGTGTCTGTGCCCCCCTCAAGGACCAAGCTGTCTTTGTGTCTGTGCCCCCTCAAGGACCAAGCTGTCTTTGTGTCTGTGCCCCCTCAAGGACCTAGCTGTCTGTGCCCCCTCAAGGACCAAGCTGTCTGTGTCCCCTAAAGGACGAAGCTGTCTGTGTCTGTGCCCCCTCCAGGACCAAGCTGTCTTAGTCTGTGCCCCTTCAAGGACCAAGCTGTCTTTGTGTCTGTGACCCCTCAAGGACCAAGTTGTCTTTTGTGTCTGTGACCCCTCAGGGACCAAGCTGTCTTTTGTGTCTGTGCCTCCTCAAAGACCAAGCTGTCCTTGTGTCTGTGCCCCCTCAGGACCAAGCTGTTCTTGTGTCTGTGCCCCCTCAAGGACCAAGCTGTCCTTTTGTCTGTGCCCCCTCAAGGACCAAGCTGTCCTTGTGTCTGTGCCCCCTCAAGGACCAAGCTGTCTGTGCCCCCTCAAGGACCAAGCTGTCTGTGCCCCCTCAAGGACCAAGCTGTCTGTGTCCCCTCAAGGACCAAGCTGTCTGTGCCCCCTCAAGGACCAAGCTGTCTGTTCCCCCTTAAGGACCAAGCTGTCTGTGCCCCCTAAAAAAACCAAGCTGTCTTTGTGTCTGTGCCCCCTCAAGGACCAAGCTGTCTTTTAGTCTGTGCCCCCTCAAGGACCAAGCTGTCTTTGTGTCTGTGCCCCCTCAAGGACCAAGCTGTCTCTGTGTCTGTGCCCCCTCAAGGACCAAGCTGTCTTTGTGTCTGTGCCCCCTCAAGGACCAAGCTGTCTTTGTGTCTGTGCCCCCTCAAGGACCAAGCTGTCTTTGAGTCTGTGCCCCCTAAATGATCAAGCTATCTTTCTGTCTGTGCCCCCTGAAGGACCAAGCTGTCTTTGTGTCTGTGCCCCCTCAAGGACCACGCAATAAGCTGTCTGTGCCCCCTCAAGGACCATGCCATAAGCTGTCTGTGCCCCCTCAAGGACAACGCCATAAGCTGTCAGTGCCCCTTCAAGGACCACGCCATAAGCTGTCTGTGTCTCCCTCAAGGACCACGCCATAAGCTGTCTGTGCCCCCTCAAGGGCCAAGCTGTCTGTGTCCCCTCAAGGACTAAGCTGTCTTGTCCCCTCAAGGACTAAGCTGTCTGTGTCTGTGCCCCCTCAAGGACCACGCCATAAGCTGTCTTTGTGTCTGTGCCCCCTTAAGGACCACGCCATAAGCTGTCTTTGTGTCTGTGCCCCCTAAAGGACCACGCCATAAGCTGTCTTTGTGTCTGTGCCCCCCTCAAGGACCAAGCTGTCTTTGTGTCTGTGCCCCCTCAAGGACCAAGCTCTCTTTGTGTCTGTGCCCCCTCAAGGACCTAGCTGTCTGTGCCCCCTCAAGGACCAAGCTGTCTGTGTCCCCTCAAGGACGAAGCTGTCTGTCTCTGTGCCCCCTCCAGGACCAAGCTGTCTTAGTTTGTGCCCCTTCAAGGACCAAGCTGTCTTTGTGTCTGTGCCCCACTCAAGGACCAAGCTGTCTTTGTGTCTGTGATCCCTCAAGGACCAAGTTGTCTTTTGTGTCTGTGACCCCTCAGGGACCAAGCTGTCTTTTGTGTCTGTGCCTCCTCAAAGACCAAGCTGTCCTTGTGTCTGTGCCCCCTCAGGACCAAGCTGTTCTTGTGTTTGTGCCCCCTCAAGGACCAAGCTGTCCTTGTGTCTGTGCCCCCTCAAGGACCAAGCTGTCCTTGTGTCTGTGCCCCCTCAAGGACCAAGCTGTCTGTGCCCCCTCAAGGACCAAGCTGTCTGTGCCCCCTCAAGGACCAAGCTGTCTGTGCCCCCTCAAGGACCAAGCTGTCTGTTCCCCCTTAAGGACCAAGCTGTCTGTGCCCCCTAAAAAAACCAAGCTATCTTTGTATCTGTGCCCCCTCAAGGACCAAGCTGTCTTTTAGTCTGTGCCCCCTCAAGGACCAAGCTGTCTTTGTGTCTGTGCCCCCTCAAGGACCAAGCTGTCTCTGTGTCTGTGCCCCCTCAAGGACCAAGCTGTCTTTGTGTCTGTGCCCCCTCAAGGACCAAGCTGTCTTTGTGTCTGTGCCCCCTTAAGGACCAAGCTGTCTTTGAGTCTGTGCCCCCTCAAGTACCAAGCTGTCTTTCTGTCTGTGCCCCCTGAAGGACCAAGCTGTCTTTGTGTCTGTGCCCCCTCAAGGACCACGCAATAAGCTGTCTGTGCCCCCTCAAGGACCATGCCATAAGCTGTCTGTGCCCCCTCAAGGACCACGCCATAAGCTGTCAGTGCCCCTTCAAGGACCACGCCATAAGCTGTCTGTGTCCCCCTCAAGGACCACGCCATAAGCTGTCTGTGCCCCCTCAAGGACCAAGCTGTCTGTGCCCCCTCAAGGACCAAGCTGTCTGTGCCCCCTCAAGGACCAAGCTGTCTGTGCCCCCTAAAGGACCAAGCTGTCTGTGCCCCCTCAAAGACCAAGCTGTCTGTGCCCCCTCAAAGACCAAGCTATCTGTGCCCCCTCAAGGACCAAGCTGTATGTGTCTGTGCCCCCTCAAGGACCAAGCTGTCTGTGCCCCCTCAATGACCTAGATGTCTTTGTGTTTGTGCCCCCTCAAGGACCAAGCTGTCTTTGTGTCTGTGCCCCCTCAAGGACCAAGCTGTCTTTGTGTCTGTGCCCCCTCAAGGACCAAGCTGTCTTTGTGTCTGTGCCCCCTCAAGGATCAAGCTGTCTTTGTGTCTGTGCCCCCTCAAGGACCAAGCTGTCTGTGTCTGTGCCCCCTCAAGGACCAAGCTGTCTTTGTGTCTGTGCCCCTTCAAGGACCAAGCTGTCTTTGTGTCTGTTCCCCTCAAGAACCAAACTGTCTTTGTGTCTGTGCACCCTCAAGGACCACGCCATAAGCTGTCTGTGCCCCCTCAAGGACCACGCCATAAGCTGTCTGTGTCTGTGCCCCCCTCAAGGACCAAGCTGTCTGTGTCTGTTCCCCCTCAAGGACCAAGTTGTCTGTGTCCCCTCAAGGACTAAGCTGTCTGTGTCCCCTCAAGAACTAAGCTGTCTGTGTCTGTGCCCCCTCAAGGACCACGCCATAAGCTGTCTTTGTGTCTGTGCCCCCTAAAGGACCACGCCATAAGCTGTCTTTGTGTCTGTGCCCCCTCAAGGACCACGCCATAAGCTGTCTTTGTGTCTGTGCCCCCCTTAAGGACCAAGCTGTCTTTGTGTCTGTGCCCCCTCAAGGACCAAGCTGTCTTTGTGTCTGTGCCCCCTCAAGGACCTAGCTGTCTGTGCCCCCTTAAGGACCAAGCTGTCTGTGTCCCCTCAAGGACGAAGCTGTCTGTGTCTGTGCCCCCTCCAGGACCAAGCTGTCTTAGTCTGTGCCCCCTCAAGGACCAAGCTGTCTTTGTGTCTGTGCCTCCCTCAAGGACCAAGCTGTCTTTGTGTCTGTGACCCCTCAAGGACCAAGTTGTCTTTTGTGTCTGTGACCCCTCAGGGACCAAGCTGTCTTTTGTGTCTGTGCCTCCTCAAAGACCAAACTGTCCTTGTGTCTGTGCCTCCTCAGGACCAAACTGTCCTTGTGTCTGTGCCCCCTCAAGGACCAAGCTGTCCTTGTGTCTGTGCAACCTCAAGGACCAAGCTGTCCTTTATTCTGTGCCCCCTCAAGGACCAAGCTGTCTGTGCCCCCTGAAGGAACAAGCTGTCTGTGCCCCCTCAAGGACCAAGCTGTCTGTGCCCCCTAAAGGAGCAAGATGTCTGTGCCCCCTTAAGGACCAAGCTATCTGTGCCCCCTCAAAGACCAAGCTGTCTTTGTGTCTGTGCCCCCTCAAGGACCAAGCTGTCTTTTAGTCTGTGCCCCCTCAAGGACCAAGCTATCTTTGTGTCTGTGCCCCCTCAAGGACCAAGCTGTCTTTGTGTCTGTGCCCCCTAAAGGACCAAGCTGTCTTTGTATCTGTGCCCCCTCAAGGACCAAGCTGTCTTTGTGTCTGTGCCCCCTCAAGGACCAAGCTGTCTTTGATTCTGTGCCCCTTCAAGGACCAAGCTGTCTTTGTGTCTGTGCCCCCTGAAAGACCAAGCTGTCTTTGTGTCTGTGCCCCCTCAAGGACCAAGCTGTCTTTGTGTCTGTGCCCCGTCAAGGACCAAGCTGTCTTTGTGTCTGTGCCCCCTCAAGGACCAAGCTGTCTTTGTGTCTGTGCCCCCTCAAGGATCAAGCTGTCTTTGTGTCTGTGCCCCCTCAAGGACCAAGCTGTCTGTGTCTGTGCCCCCTCAAGGACCAAGCTGTCTTTGTGTCTGTGCCCCTTCAAGGACCAAGCTGTCTTTGTGTCTGTTCCCCTCAAGAACCAAACTGTCTTTGTGTCTGTGCACCCTCAAGGACCACGCCATAAGCTGTCTGTGCCCCCTCAAGGACCACGCCATAAGCTGTCTGTGTCTGTGCCCCCCTCAAGGACCAAGCTGTCTGTGTCTGTTCCCCCTCAAGGACCAAGTTGTCTGTGCCCCCTCAAGGACTAAGCTGTCTGTGTCCCCTCAAGAACTAAGCTGTCTGTGTCTGTGCCCCCTCAAGGACCACGCCATAAGCTGTCTTTGTGTCTGTGCCCCCTAAAGGACCACGCCATAAGCTGTCTTTGTGTCTGTGCCCCCTCAAGGACCACGCCATAAGCTGTCTTTGTGTCTGTGCCCCCCTCAAGGACCAAGCTGTCTTTGTGTCTGTGCCCCCTCAAGGACCTAGCTGTCTGTGCCCCCTTAAGGACCAAGCTGTCTGTGTCCCCTCAAGGACGAAGCTGTCTGTGTCTGTGCCCCCTCCAGGACCAAGCTGTCTTAGTCTGTGCCCCCTCAAGGACCAAGCTGTCTTTGTGTCTGTGCCTCCCTCAAGGACCAAGCTGTCTTTGTGTCTGTGACCCCTCAAGGACCAAGTTGTCTTTTGTGTCTGTGACCCCTCAGGGACCAAGCTGTCTTTTGTGTCTGTGCCTCCTCAAAGACCAAACTGTCCTTGTGTCTGTGCCCCCTCAGGACCAAGCTGTCCTTGTGTCTGTGCCCCATCAAGGACCAAGCTGTCCTTATGTCTGTGCCCCCTCAAGAACCAAGCTGTCCTTTATTCTGTGCCCCCTCAAGGACCAAGCTGTCTGTGCCCCCTGAAGGAACAAGCTGTCTGTGCCCCCTCAAGGACCAAGCTGTCTGTGCCCCCTCAAGGAGCAAGATGTCTGTGCCCCCTTAAGGACCAAGCTATCTGTGCCCCCTCAACGACCAAGCTGTCTTTGTGTCTGTGCCCCCTCAAGGACCAAGCTGTCTTTTAGTCTGTGCCCCCTCAAGGACCAAGCTATCTTTGTGTGTGTGCCCCCTCAAGGACCAAGCTGTCTTTGTGTCTGTGCCCCCTAAAGGACCAAGCTGTCTTTGTATCTGTGCCCCCTCAAGGTCCAAGCTGTCTTTGTGTCTGTGCCCCCTCAAGGACCAAGCTGTCTTTGATTCTGTGCCCCTTCAAGGACCAAGCTGTCTTTGTGTCTGTGCCCCCTGAAAGACCAAGCTGTCTTTGTGTCTGTGCCCCCTTAAGGACCAAGCTGTCTTTGTGTCTGTGCCCCCTCAAGGACCAAGCTGTCTTTGTGTCTGTGCCCCCTCAAGGACCAAGCTGTCTTTGTGTCTGTGCCCCCTCAAGGACCACGCCATAAGCTGTCTTTGTGTGTGTCCCCTAAAGGACCACGCCATAAGCTGTCTGTGCCCCCTCAAGGACTACGCCATAAGCTGTCTGTGTCTGTGCCCCCCTCTAGGACCAAGCTGTCTGTGTCTGTGCCCCCTCAAGGACCGCGCCATAAGCTGTCTTTGTGTCTGTGCCCCTTTAAAGACCACGCCATAAGCTGTCTTTGTGTCTGTGCCCCCTCAAGGACCACGCCATAAGCTGTCTGTGTCTGTGCCCCCCTCAAAAACCAAGCTGTCTTTGTGTCTGTGCCCCCTCAAGGACCAAGCTGTCTTTGTGTCTGTGCCCCCTCAATGACCAAACTATCTGTGCCCCCTCTAGGACCAAGCTGTCTGTGTCTGTGCCCCCTCAAGGACTAAGCTATCTTTTTGTCTGTGCCCCCTCAAGTACCAAGCTGTCTTTGTGTCTGTGCCCCCTCAAGGACCAAGCTGTCTGTGTCTGTGCCCCCTCAATGACGAAGCTGTCTGTGCCCCCTTAAGGACCAAGCTGTCTTTGTGTCTGTGCCCCCTCAAGGACCAAGCTGTCTTTGTGTCTGTGCCCCCTCAAGGACCAAGCTGTCTTTGTGTCTGTGCCCCTTCAAGGACCAAGCTGTCTTTGTGTCTGTGCCCCTTCAAAGACCAAGCTGTCTTTATGTCTGTGCCCCCTCAAGGACATAGCTGTCTTTGTGTCTGTGCCCCCTAAAGGACCAAGCTGTCTTTGTGTCTGTGCCCTTTCAAGGACCACGCCATAAGCTGTCTGTGCCCTCTCAAGGACCATGCCATAAGCTGTCTGTGCCCCCTCAAGGACCACGCCATAAGCTGTCTGTGTCCCCCTCAAGGACCACGCCATAAGCTGTCTGTGCCCCCTCAAGGACCAAGCTGTCTGTGCCCCCTCAAGTACCAAGCTGTCTGTGCCCCCTCAAGGACCAAGCTGTCTGTGCCCCCTAAAGGACCAAGCTGTCTGTGCCCCCTCAAAGACCAAGCTTTCTGTGCCCCCTCAAAGACCAAGCTGTCTGTGCCCCCTCAATGACAAAGCTGTATGTGTCTGTGCCCCCTCAAGTACCAAGCTGTCTGTGCCCCCTCAATGACCTAGCTGTCTTTGTGTCTGTGCCCCCTCAAGGACCAAGCTGTCTTTGTGTATGTGCCCCCTCAAGGACCAAGCTGTCTTTGTGTCTGTGCCCCCTCAAGGACCAAGCTGTCTTTGTGTCTGTGCCCCCTTAAGGACCAAGCTGTCTTTGTGTCTGTGCCCCCTCAAGGACCAAGCTGTCTGTGTCTGTGCCCCCTCAAGGGCCAAGCTGTCTTTGTGTCTGTGCCCCCTCAAGGACCAAGCTGTCTTTGTGTCTGTGCCCCCTCAAGGACCAAGCTGTCTTTGTGTCTGTGCCCCCTCAAGGACCAAGCTGTCTTTGTGTCTGTGCCCCTTTAAGGACCAAGCTGTCTTTGTGCCTGTGCCCCCTCAAGGACCAAGCTGTCTTTGTGTCTGTGCACCCTCAAGGACCACGCCATAAGCTGTCTGTGCCCCCTCAAGGACCACGCCATAAGCTGTCTGTGTCTGTGCCCCCCTCAAGGACCAAGCTGTCTGTGTCTGTGCCCCCTTAAGGACCAAGCTGTCTGTGTCCCTTCAAGGACTAAGCTGTCTGTTTCTGTGCCCCCTCAAGGACCACGCCATACGCTGTCTTTGTGTCTGTGCCCCCTCAAGGACTACGCCATAAGCTGTCTTTGTATCTGTGCCCCCTCAAGGACCATGCCATAAGCTGTCTTTGTGTCTGTGCCCCCCTCAAGGACCAAGCTGTATTTTTGTCTGTGCCCCCTCAAGGACCAAGCTGTCTTTGTGTCTGTGCCCCCTCAAGGACCAAGCTGTCTGTGTCTGTGCCCCCTTCAGGACCAAGCTGTCTTAGTCTGTGCCCCCTCAAGGACCAAGCTGTCTTTGTGTCTGTGCCCCCTCAAGGACCAAGCTGTCTTTGTGTCTGTGCCCCCTTAAGGACCAAGCTGTCTTTGTGTCTGTGCCCCCTCAATGACCAAGCTGTCTGTGCCCCCTCAAAGACCAAGCTGTCTTTGTGTCTGTGCCCCCTCAATGACCAAGCTGTATGTGCCCATTCAAGGACCAAGCTGTCTTTGTGTCTGTGCCCCCTCAAGGACCAAGCTGTCTGTGTCTGTGCCCCCTCAAGGACCAAGCTGTATGTGTCTGTGCCCCCTCAAGGACAAGCTGTCTGTGCCCTCTCATTGACCAAGCTGTCTTTGTGTCGGTTCCCCCTCAAGGACCAAGCTATCTTTGTGTCTGTGCCCCTTCAAGGACCAAACTGTCTTTGTGTCTGTGCCCCCTAAAGGACCAAGCTGTCTTTGTGTATGTGCCCCCTCAAGGACCAAGCTTTCTTTGTGTATGTGCCCCCTCAAGGACCAAGCTGTCTGTGTCTGTGCCCCCCTAAGGACCAAGCTGTCTTTGTGTCTGTGCCCCCTCAAGGACCAAGCTGTCTGTGTCTGTGCCCCCTCAAGGACCAAGCTGTCTGTGTCTGTGCCCCCTCAAGGGCCAAGCTGTCTTTGTGTTTGTGCCCCTTCAAGGACCAAGCTGTCCTTGTGTCTGTACCCGCTCAAGGACCAATCTGTCTTTGTGTCTGTGCACCCTCAAGGACTACGCCATAAGCTGTCTTTGTGTCTGTGTCCCCTCAAGGACCACGACATAAACTGTCTGTGACCCTCAAGGACCACGCCATAAGCTGTCTGTGTCTGTGCCCCCCTCAAGGACCAAGCTGTCTGTGTCTGTGCCCCCTCAAGGACCAAGCTGTCTGTGCCCCCTCAAGGACCACGCCATAAGCTGTCTTTGTGTCTGTGCCCCCTTAATGAGCACGCCATAAGCTGTCTTTATGTATGTGCCCTCTCAAGGACCACGCCATAAGCTGTCTTTGTGTCTATGCCCCACTCAAGGACCAAGCTGTCGTTGTGTCTTTGCCCCCTCAAGGACCAAGCTGTCTGTGTCTGTGCCCCCTCAAGGACCAAGCTGTCTGTGTCTATGCCCCCTCAAGGACCAAGCTGTCTGTGTCTGTGCCCCCTCAAAGACCAAGCTGTCTGTGTCTGTGCCCCCTCAAGAACCAAGCTGTCTTTTTGTCTGTGCCCCCTCAAGGACCAAGCTATCTTTGTGTCTGTGCCCCCTCAATGACCAAGCTGTCTATGCCCCCTCAAGGACCAAGCTGTCTTTGTGTCTGTGCCCCCTCAAGGACCAAGCTGTCTTTGTGTCTGTGCCCCTTCAAGGACCAAGCTGTCTGTGTCTGTGCCCCCTAAAAGGACCAAGCTGTCTGTGTCCCCTCAAGGACCAAGCTGTCTGTGTCTGTGCCCCCTCAAGGACCAAGCTGTCTTTGTGTCTGTGCCCCCTCAAGGACCAAGCTATCTTTGTGTCTGTGCCCCATCAATGACAAAGCTGTCTCTGCCCCCTCAAGGACCAAGCTGTCTTTGTGTCTGTGCCCCATCAAGGACCAAGCTGTCTGTGTCTGTGCCCCCTCAAGGACCAAGCTGTCTGTGTCTGTGCCCCCTCAAGGACCAAGCTGTCTGTGCCCCCTCAAGGACCAAGCTGTCTTTTTGTCTGTGCCCCCTGAAGGACCAAACTGTCTTTATGTCTGTGCCCCCTAAAGGATAAAGCTGTCTTTGTGTCTGTGCCCCCTCAAGGACAAAGCTGTCTTTCTGTCTGTGCCCCCTCAAGGACCAAGCTGTCTTTGTGTCTGTGCCCCCTCAAGTACTAAGCTGTCTGTGTCTGTGCCCCCTCAAGGACCACGCCATAAGCTGTCTTTGTGTCTGTGCCCCCTCAAGGACCACGCCATAAGCTGTCTTTGTGTCTGTGCCCCCTCAAGGACCACGCCATAAGCTGTCTTTGTGTCTGTGCCCCCCTCAAGGACCAAGCTATCTTCTTGTCTGTGCCCCCTAAAGGACCAAGCTGTCTTTGTGTCTGTGCCCCCTCAAGGACCAAGCTGTCTGTTTCTGTGCCCCCTCCAGGACCAAGCTGTCTTCGTCTGTGCCCCCTCAAGGACCAAGCTGTCTTTGTGTATGTGCCCCCTAAAGGACCAAGCTGTCTTTGTGTCTGTGCCCCCTTAAGGACCAAGCTGTCTTTGTGTCTGTGCCCCTTCAATGACCAAGCTGTCTGTGCCCCCTCAAGGACCAAGCTGTCTGTGCCCCCTCAAAGACCAAGCTGTCTGTACCCCCTCAAGGACCAAGCTGTCTTTGTGTCTGTGCCCCCTCAATGACCAAGCTGTCTGTACCCCCTCAAGGACCAAGCTGTCTTTGTGTCTGTGCCCCCTCAAGGACCAAGCTGTCTGTGTCTGTGCCCCCTCAAGGACCAAGCTGTATGTGTCTGTGCCCCCTGAAGGACAAGCTGTCTGTGCCCTCTCAATGACAAAGCTGTCTTTGTGTCTGTTCCCCCTCAAGGACCAAACTGTCTTTGTGTCTGTGCCCCCTGAAGGACCAAGCTGTCTTTGTGTATGTGCCCCCTCAAGGACCAAGCTGTCTTTGTGTATGTGCCCCCTCAAGGACCAAGCTGTCTGTGTCTGTGCCCCCTCAAGGACCAAGCTGTCTTTGTGTCTGTGCCCCCTCAAGGACCAAGCTGTCTGTGTCTGTGCCCCCTCAAGGACCAAGCTGTCTGTGTCTGTGCCCCCTCAAGGACCAAGCTGTCTTTGTGTCTGTGCCCATTCAAGGACCAAGCTGTCTTTGTGTCTGTACCCGCTCAAGGACCAATCTGTCTTTGTGTCTGTGCACCCTCAAGGACTACGCCATAAGCTGTCTTTGTGTCTGTGTCCCCTCAAGGACCACGACATAAGCTGTCTGTGCCCCCTCAAGGACCACGCCATAAGCTGTCTGTGTCTGTGCCCCCCTCAAAGACCAAGCTGTCTGTGTCTGTGCCCCCTCAAGGACCAAGCTGTCTGTGCCCCCTCAATGAATACGCCATAAGCTGTCTTTGTGTCTGTGCCCCCTCAATGAGCACGCCATAAGCTGTCTTTATGTCTGTGCCCCCTCAAGGACCACGCCATAAGCTGTCTTTGTGTCTGTGCCCCCCTCAAGGACCAAGCTGTCTTTGTGTCTGTGCCCCCTCAAGGACCAAGCTGCCTGTGTCTGTGCCCCCTCAAGGACCAAGCTTTCTGTTTCTGTGCCCCCTCAAGGACCAAGCTGTCTGTGTCTGTGCCCCCTCAAGGACCAAGCTGTCTGTGTCTGTGCCCCCTCAAGAACCAAGCTGTCTTTGTGTCTGTGCCCCCTCAAGGACCAAGCTATCTTTGTGTCTGTGCCCCCTCAATGACCAAGCTGTCTGTGCCCCCTCAAGGACCATGCTGTCTTTGTGTCTGTGCCCCCTCAAGGACCAAGCTGTCTTTGTGTCTGTGCCCCTTCAAGGACCAAGCTGTCTGTGTTTGTGCCCCCTCAAGGACCAAGCTGTCTGTGTCCCCTCAAGGACCAAGCTGTCTGTGTCTGTGCCCCCTCAAGGACCAAGCTGTCTTTGTGTCTGTGCCCCCTCAAGGACCAAGCTGTCTTTGTGTCTGTGCCCCATCAATGACCAAGCTGTCTCTGCCCCCTTGAGGACCAAGCTGTCTTTGTGTCTGTGCCCCATCAAGGACCAAGCTGTCTGTGTCTGTGCCCCCTCAAGGACCAAGCTGTCTGTGTCTGTGCCCCTTCAAGGACCAAGCTGTCTTTGCCCCCTCAAGGACCAAGCTGTCTTTTTGTCTGTGCCCCCTCAAGGACCAAACTGTCTTTATGTCTGTGCCCCCTAAAGGACCAAGCTATCTTTGTGTCTGTGCCCCCTCAAGGACCAAGCTGTCTTTTTGTCTGTGCCCCCTCAAGGACCAAGCTGTCTTTGTGTCTGTGCCCCCTAAAGGACCAAGCTGTCTTTGTGTCTGTGCCCCCTCAAGGACCAAGCTGTCTTTGTGTCTGTGCCCCCTCAAGGACCAAGCTGTCTTTGTGTCTGTGCCCCCTCAAGGACCAAACTGTCTTTTGTCTGTGCCCCCTAAAGGACCAAGCTATCTTTTTGTATGTGCCCCCTCAAGGACCAAACTGTCTTTGTGTCTGTGCCCCCTCAAGGACCAAGCTGTCTTTGTGTCTGTGCCCCCTCAAGGACCAAGCTGTCTTTGTGTCTGTGCCCCCTCAAGGACCACGCCATAAGCTATCTGTGCCCCCTCAAGGACCATGCCATAAGCTGTCAGTGCCCCCTCAAGGACCACGCCATAAGCTGTCTGTGTCCCCCTCAAGGACCACGCCATAAGCTGTCTGTGCCCCCTCAAGGAACAAGCTGTCTGTGCCCCCTCAAGGAACAAGCTGTCTGTGCCCCCTCAAGGACCAAGCTGTCTGTGCCCCCTAAAGGACCAAGCTGTCTGTGCCCCCTCAAAGACCAAGCTGTCTGTGCCCCCTCAAAGACCAAGCTGTCTGTGCCCCGTCAATGACCAAGCTGTATGTGTCTGTGCCAACTCAAGGACCAAGCTGTTTGTGCCCCCTCAATGACCTAGCTGTTTTGTGTCTGTGCCCCCTCAAAGACAAAGCTGTCTTTGTGTCTGTGCCCCCTCAAGGACCAAGCTGTCTGTGTCTGTTCCCCCTCAAGGACCAAGCTGTCTGTGTCTATGCCCCCTAAATAACCAAGCTGTATGTGCCTCCTTAAGGACCAAGCTGTCTTTGTGTCTGTGCCCCCTCAAGGACAAAAATGTCTTTATGTCTGTGCCCCCTCAAGGACCAAGCTGTCTGTGCCCCCTTAAGGACCAAGCTGTCTGTGCCCCCTCAAGGAACAAGCTGTCTGTGCCCCCTCAAGGACCAAGCTGTCTGTGCCCCCTCTAAGACCAAGCTGTCCGTGCCCCCTCAAAGATCAAGCTGTATGTGTCTGTGCCCCCTCAATGACCAGGCTGTCTGTGCCCCCTCAATGACCAAGCTGTCTTTGTGTCTGTGCCCCCTCAAGGACCAAGCTGTCTTTGTGTCTGTGCCCCCTCAAGGACCAAACTGTCTTTGTGTCTGTGCCCCCTAAAGGACCAAGCTGTCTTTGTGTATGTGCCCCCTCAAGGACCAAGCTGTCTTTGTGTCTGTGCCCCCTAAAGGACCAAGCTGTCTTTGTGTCTGTGCCCCCTCAAGGACCAAGCTGTCTTTGTGTCTGTGCCCCCTCAAGGACCACGCCATAAGCTGTCTGTGCCCCCTAAAGGACCATGCCATAAGCTGTCTGTGCCCCTTCAAGGACCACGCCATAAGCTGTCAGTGCCCCCTCAAGGACCACGCCATAAGCTGTCTATGTCCCCCTCAAGGACCACGCCATAAGCTGTCTGTGCCCCCTCAAGGAGCAAGCTGTCTGTGCCCCCTCAGGGACCAAGCTGTCTGTGCCCCCTCAAGGACCAAGCTGTCTGTGCCCCCTAAAGGACCAAGCTGTCTGTGCCCCCTAAAAGACCAAGCTGTCTGTGCCCCCTCAAAGACCAAGCTGTCTTTGCCCCCTCAATGACCAAGCTGTATGTGTCTGTGCCCCCTCAAGGACCAAGCTGTCTGTGCCCCCTCAATGACCTAGCTGTCTTTGTGTCTGTGCCCCCTCAAGGACCAAGCTGTCTTTGTGTCTGTGCCCCCTCAAGGACCAAGCTGTCTTTGTGTCTGTGCCCCCTCAAGGACCAAGCTGTTTTGTGTCTGTGCCCCCTCAAGGACCAAGCTGTCTTTGTGTCTGTGCCCCCTAAAGGACCAAGCTGTCTTTGTGTCTGTGCCCCCTCAAGGACCAAGCTGTCTTTGTGTCTGTGCCCCCTCAAGGACCAAGCTGTCTGTGTCTGTGCCCCCTCAAGGACCAAACTGTCTTTGTGTCTGTGCCCCCTCAAGGACCAAGCTGTCTTTGTGTCTGTGCCCCCTCAAGGACAAAGCTGTCTTTGTGTCTGTGCCCCCTCAATTACCAAGCTGTCTTTGTGTCTGTGCCCCCTCAAAGACCAAGCTGTTTTGTGTCTGTGCCCCCTCAAGGACCAAGCTGTCTTTGTGTCTGTGCCCCCTAAAGGACCAAGCTGTCTTTGTGTCTGTGCCCCCTCAAGGACCAAGCTGTCTTTGTGTCTGTGCCCCCTCAAGGACCAAGCTGTCTGTGTCTGTGCCCCCTCAAGGACCAAGCTGTCTTTGTGTCTGTGCCCCCTCAAGGACCAAGCTGTCTGTGTCTGTGCCCCCTCAAGGACCAAGCTGTATGTGTCTGTGCCCCCTCAAGGACAAGCTGTCTGTGCCCTCTCATTGACCAAGCTGTCTTTGTGTCGGTTCCCCCTCAAGGACCAAGCTATCTTTGTGTCTGTGCCCCTTCAAGGACCAAACTGTCTTTGTGTCTGTGCCCCCTAAAGGACAAAGCTGTCTTTGTGTATGTGCCCCCTCAAGGACCAAGCTTTCTTTGTGTATGTGCCCCCTCAAGGACCAAGCTGTCTGTGTCTGTGCCCCCCTAAGGACCAAGCTGTCTTTGTGTCTGTGCCCCCTCAAGGACCAAGCTGTCTGTGTCTGTGCCCCCTCAAGGACCAAGCTGTCTGTGTCTGTGCCCCCTCAAGGGCCAAGCTGTCTTTGTGTTTGTGCCCCTTCAAGGACCAAGCTGTCCTTGTGTCTGTACCCGCTCAAGGACCAATCTGTCTTTGTGTCTGTGCACCCTCAAGGACTACGCCATAAGCTGTCTTTGTGTCTGTGTCCCCTCAAGGACCACGACATAAACTGTCTGTGACCCTCAAGGACCACGCCATAAGCTGTCTGTGTCTGTGCCCCCCTCAAGGACCAAGCTGTCTGTGTCTGTGCCCCCTCAAGGACCAAGCTGTCTGTGCCCCCTCAAGGACCACGCCATAAGCTGTCTTTGTGTCTGTGCCCCCTTAATGAGCACGCCATAAGCTGTCTTTATGTATGTGCCCTCTCAAGGACCACGCCATAAGCTGTCTTTGTGTCTATGCCCCACTCAAGGACCAAGCTGTCGTTGTGTCTTTGCCCCCTCAAGGACCAAGCTGTCTGTGTCTGTGCCCCCTCAAGGACCAAGCTGTCTGTGTCTATGCCCCCTCAAGGACCAAGCTGTCTGTGTCTGTGCCCCCTCAAAGACCAAGCTGTCTGTGTCTGTGCCCCCTCAAGAACCAAGCTGTCTTTTTGTCTGTGCCCCCTCAAGGACCAAGCTATCTTTGTGTCTGTGCCCCCTCAATGACCAAGCTGTCTATGCCCCCTCAAGGACCAAGCTGTCTTTGTGTCTGTGCCCCCTCAAGGACCAAGCTGTCTTTGTGTCTGTGCCCCTTCAAGGACCAAGCTGTCTGTGTCTGTGCCCCCTAAAAGGACCAAGCTGTCTGTGTCCCCTCAAGGACCAAGCTGTCTGTGTCTGTGCCCCCTCAAGGACCAAGCTGTCTTTGTGTCTGTGCCCCCTCAAGGACCAAGCTATCTTTGTGTCTGTGCCCCATCAATGACAAAGCTGTCTCTGCCCCCTCAAGGACCAAGCTGTCTTTGTGTCTGTGCCCCATCAAGGACCAAGCTGTCTGTGTCTGTGCCCCCTCAAGGACCAAGCTGTCTGTGTCTGTGCCCCCTCAAGGACCAAGCTGTCTGTGCCCCCTCAAGGACCAAGCTGTCTTTTTGTCTGTGCCCCCTGAAGGACCAAACTGTCTTTATGTCTGTGCCCCCTAAAGGATAAAGCTGTCTTTGTGTCTGTGCCCCCTCAAGGACAAAGCTGTCTTTCTGTCTGTGCCCCCTCAAGGACCAAGCTGTCTTTGTGTCTGTGCCCCCTCAAGTACTAAGCTGTCTGTGTCTGTGCCCCCTCAAGGACCACGCCATAAGCTGTCTTTGTGTCTGTGCCCCCTCAAGGACCACGCCATAAGCTGTCTTTGTGTCTGTGCCCCCTCAAGGACCACGCCATAAGCTGTCTTTGTGTCTGTGCCCCCCTCAAGGACCAAGCTATCTTCTTGTCTGTGCCCCCTAAAGGACCAAGCTGTCTTTGTGTCTGTGCCCCCTCAAGGACCAAGCTGTCTGTTTCTGTGCCCCCTCCAGGACCAAGCTGTCTTCGTCTGTGCCCCCTCAAGGACCAAGCTGTCTTTGTGTATGTGCCCCCTAAAGGACCAAGCTGTCTTTGTGTCTGTGCCCCCTTAAGGACCAAGCTGTCTTTGTGTCTGTGCCCCTTCAATGACCAAGCTGTCTGTGCCCCCTCAAGGACCAAGCTGTCTGTGCCCCCTCAAAGACCAAGCTGTCTGTACCCCCTCAAGGACCAAGCTGTCTTTGTGTCTGTGCCCCCTCAATGACCAAGCTGTCTGTACCCCCTCAAGGACCAAGCTGTCTTTGTGTCTGTGCCCCCTCAAGGACCAAGCTGTCTGTGTCTGTGCCCCCTCAAGGACCAAGCTGTATGTGTCTGTGCCCCCTGAAGGACAAGCTGTCTGTGCCCTCTCAATGACAAAGCTGTCTTTGTGTCTGTTCCCCCTCAAGGACCAAACTGTCTTTGTGTCTGTGCCCCCTGAAGGACCAAGCTGTCTTTGTGTATGTGCCCCCTCAAGGACCAAGCTGTCTTTGTGTATGTGCCCCCTCAAGGACCAAGCTGTCTGTGTCTGTGCCCCCTCAAGGACCAAGCTGTCTTTGTGTCTGTGCCCCCTCAAGGACCAAGCTGTCTGTGTCTGTGCCCCCTCAAGGACCAAGCTGTCTGTGTCTGTGCCCCCTCAAGGACCAAGCTGTCTTTGTGTCTGTGCCCATTCAAGGACCAAGCTGTCTTTGTGTCTGTACCCGCTCAAGGACCAATCTGTCTTTGTGTCTGTGCACCCTCAAGGACTACGCCATAAGCTGTCTTTGTGTCTGTGTCCCCTCAAGGACCACGACATAAGCTGTCTGTGCCCCCTCAAGGACCACGCCATAAGCTGTCTGTGTCTGTGCCCCCCTCAAAGACCAAGCTGTCTGTGTCTGTGCCCCCTCAAGGACCAAGCTGTCTGTGCCCCCTCAATGAATACGCCATAAGCTGTCTTTGTGTCTGTGCCCCCTCAATGAGCACGCCATAAGCTGTCTTTATGTCTGTGCCCCCTCAAGGACCACGCCATAAGCTGTCTTTGTGTCTGTGCCCCCCTCAAGGACCAAGCTGTCTTTGTGTCTGTGCCCCCTCAAGGACCAAGCTGCCTGTGTCTGTGCCCCCTCAAGGACCAAGCTTTCTGTGTCTGTGCCCCCTCAAGGACCAAGCTGTCTGTGTCTGTGCCCCCTCAAGGACCAAGCTGTCTGTGTCTGTGCCCCCTCAAGAACCAAGCTGTCTTTGTGTCTGTGCCCCCTCAAGGACCAAGCTATCTTTGTGTCTGTGCCCCCTCAATGACCAAGCTGTCTGTGCCCCCTCAAGGACCATGCTGTCTTTGTGTCTGTGCCCCCTCAAGGACCAAGCTGTCTTTGTGTCTGTGCCCCTTCAAGGACCAAGCTGTCTGTGTTTGTGCCCCCTCAAGGACCAAGCTGTCTGTGTCCCCTCAAGGACCAAGCTGTCTGTGTCTGTGCCCCCTCAAGGACCAAGCTGTCTTTGTGTCTGTGCCCCCTCAAGGACCAAGCTGTCTTTGTGTCTGTGCCCCATCAATGACCAAGCTGTCTCTGCCCCCTTGAGGACCAAGCTGTCTTTGTGTCTGTGCCCCATCAAGGACCAAGCTGTCTGTGTCTGTGCCCCCTCAAGGACCAAGCTGTCTGTGTCTGTGCCCCTTCAAGGACCAAGCTGTCTTTGCCCCCTCAAGGACCAAGCTGTCTTTTTGTCTGTGCCCCCTCAAGGACCAAACTGTCTTTATGTCTGTGCCCCCTAAAGGACCAAGCTATCTTTGTGTCTGTGCCCCCTCAAGGACCAAGCTGTCTTTTTGTCTGTGCCCCCTCAAGGACCAAGCTGTCTTTGTGTCTGTGCCCCCTAAAGGACCAAGCTGTCTTTGTGTCTGTGCCCCCTCAAGGACCAAGCTGTCTTTGTGTCTGTGCCCCCTCAAGGACCAAGCTGTCTTTGTGTCTGTGCCCCCTCAAGGACCAAACTGTCTTTTGTCTGTGCCCCCTAAAGGACCAAGCTATCTTTTTGTATGTGCCCCCTCAAGGACCAAACTGTCTTTGTGTCTGTGCCCCCTCAAGGACCAAGCTGTCTTTGTGTCTGTGCCCCCTCAAGGACCAAGCTGTCTTTGTGTCTGTGCCCCCTCAAGGACCACGCCATAAGCTATCTGTGCCCCCTCAAGGACCATGCCATAAGCTGTCAGTGCCCCCTCAAGGACCACGCCATAAGCTGTCTGTGTCCCCCTCAAGGACCACGCCATAAGCTGTCTGTGCCCCCTCAAGGAACAAGCTGTCTGTGCCCCCTCAAGGAACAAGCTGTCTGTGCCCCCTCAAGGACCAAGCTGTCTGTGCCCCCTAAAGGACCAAGCTGTCTGTGCCCCCTCAAAGACCAAGCTGTCTGTGCCCCCTCAAAGACCAAGCTGTCTGTGCCCCGTCAATGACCAAGCTGTATGTGTCTGTGCCAACTCAAGGACCAAGCTGTTTGTGCCCCCTCAATGACCTAGCTGTTTTGTGTCTGTGCCCCCTCAAAGACAAAGCTGTCTTTGTGTCTGTGCCCCCTCAAGGACCAAGCTGTCTGTGTCTGTTCCCCCTCAAGGACCAAGCTGTCTGTGTCTATGCCCCCTAAATAACCAAGCTGTATGTGCCTCCTTAAGGACCAAGCTGTCTTTGTGTCTGTGCCCCCTCAAGGACAAAAATGTCTTTATGTCTGTGCCCCCTCAAGGACCAAGCTGTCTGTGCCCCCTTAAGGACCAAGCTGTCTGTGCCCCCTCAAGGAACAAGCTGTCTGTGCCCCCTCAAGGACCAAGCTGTCTGTGCCCCCTCTAAGACCAAGCTGTCCGTGCCCCCTCAAAGATCAAGCTGTATGTGTCTGTGCCCCCTCAATGACCAGGCTGTCTCAGCCCCCTCAATGACCAAGCTGTCTTTGTGTCTGTGCCCCCTCAAGGACCAAGCTGTCTTTGTGTCTGTGCCCCCTCAAGGACCAAACTGTCTTTGTGTCTGTGCCCCCTAAAGGACCAAGCTGTCTTTGTGTATGTGCCCCCTCAAGGACCAAGCTGTCTTTGTGTCTGTGCCCCCTAAAGGACCAAGCTGTCTTTGTGTCTGTGCCCCCTCAAGGACCAAGCTGTCTTTGTGTCTGTGCCCCCTCAAGGACCACGCCATAAGCTGTCTGTGCCCCCTAAAGGACCATGCCATAAGCTGTCTGTGCCCCTTCAAGGACCACGCCATAAGCTGTCAGTGCCCCCTCAAGGACCACGCCATAAGCTGTCTATGTCCCCCTCAAGGACCACGCCATAAGCTGTCTGTGCCCCCTCAAGGAGCAAGCTGTCTGTGCCCCCTCAGGGACCAAGCTGTCTGTGCCCCCTCAAGGACCAAGCTGTCTGTGCCCCCTAAAGGACCAAGCTGTCTGTGCCCCCTAAAAGACCAAGCTGTCTGTGCCCCCTCAAAGACCAAGCTGTCTTTGCCCCCTCAATGACCAAGCTGTATGTGTCTGTGCCCCCTCAAGGACCAAGCTGTCTGTGCCCCCTCAATGACCTAGCTGTCTTTGTGTCTGTGCCCCCTCAAGGACCAAGCTGTCTTTGTGTCTGTGCCCCCTCAAGGACCAAGCTGTCTTTGTGTCTGTGCCCCCTCAAGGACCAAGCTGTTTTGTGTCTGTGCCCCCTCAAGGACCAAGCTGTCTTTGTGTCTGTGCCCCCTAAAGGACCAAGCTGTCTTTGTGTCTGTGCCCCCTCAAGGACCAAGCTGTCTTTGTGTCTGTGCCCCCTCAAGGACCAAGCTGTCTGTGTCTGTGCCCCCTCAAGGACCAAACTGTCTTTGTGTCTGTGCCCCCTCAAGGACCAAGCTGTCTTTGTGTCTGTGCCCCCTCAAGGACAAAGCTGTCTTTGTGTCTGTGCCCCCTCAATTACCAAGCTGTCTTTGTGTCTGTGCCCCTTCAAGGACCAAGCTGTCTTTGTGTCTGTGCCCCCTCAAGGACCAAGCTGTCTTTGTGTCTGTGCACCCTCAAGGAACACGCCATAAGCTATCTGTGCCCCCTCAAGGACCACGCCATAAGCTGTCTTTGTGTCTGTGCCCCCTCAAGGACCACGCCATAAGCTGTCTTTGTGTCTGTGCCCCCTCAAGGACCACTCCATAAGCTGTCTTTGTGTCTGTGCCCCCCTCAAGGACCAAGCTGTCTTTGTGTCTGTGCCCCCTCAAGGACCAATCTGTCTTTGTGTCTGTGCCCCCTCAAGGACCAAGCTGTCTGTGTCTGTGCCCCCTCCAGGACCAAGCTGTCTTAGTCTGTGCCCCATCAAGGAGCAAACTTTCTTTGAGTCTGTGCCCCCTCAAGGACCAAGCTGTCTTTGTGTCTTTGCCCCCTCAAGGACCAAGCTGTCTTTGTGTCTGTGCCCCCTCAAGGACCAAGCTATCTGTGCCCCCTCAAAGACCAAGCTGTCTTTGTGTCTGTGCCCCCTCAATGACAGAGCTGTCTGTGCCCCCTCAAGGACCAAGCTGTCTTTGTGTCTGTGCCCCCTCAAGGACCAAGCTGTCTGTGTCTGTGCCCCCTCAAGGACCAAGCTGTATGTGTCTGTGCCCCCTCAAGGACCAAGCTGTCTGTGCCCCCTCAATGACCTAGCTGTCTGTGTCCCCTAAAGGACCAAGCTGTCTTTGTGTCTTTGCCCCCTCAAGGACCAAACTGTCTTTGTGTCTGTGCCCCCTAAAGGACCAAGCTGTCTTTGTGTATGTGCCCCCTCAAGGACCAAGCTGTCTTTGTGTATGTGCCCCCTCAAGGACCAAGCTGTCTGTGTCTTTGCCCCCTCAAGGACCAAGCTGTCTTTCTGTCTGTGCCCCCTCAAGGACCAAGCTGTCTGTGTCTGTGCCCCCTAAAGGACCAAGCTGTCTGTGTCTGTGCCCCCTCAAGGACCAAGCTGTCTTTGTGTCTGTGCCCCTTCAAGGACCAAGCTGTCTTTGTGTCTGTACCCGCTCAAGGACCAATCTGTCTTTGTGTCTGTGCCCCCTCAAGGAACACGCCATAAGCTATCTGTGCCCCCTCAAGGACCACGCCATAAGCTGTCTGTGTCTGTGCCCCCCTCAAGGACCAAGCTGTCTGTGTCTGTGCCCCCTCAAGGACCAAGCTGTCTGTGTCCCCTCAAGGACTAAGCTCTCTGTGTCTGTGCCCCCTCAAGGACCACGCCTTAAGCTGTCTTTGTGTCTGTGCCCCCTCAAGGACCACGCCATAAGCTGTCTTTGTGTCTGTGCCCCCTCAATGACCACTCCATAAGCTGTCTTTGTGTCTGTGCCCCCCTCAAGGACCAAGCTGTCTTTGTGTCTGTGCCCCCTCAAGGACCAAGCTGTCTTTGTGTCTGTGCCCCCTCAAGGACCAAGCTGTCTGTGTCTGTGCCCCCTCCAGGACCAAGCTGTCTTAGTCTGTGCCCCCTCAAGGACCAAGCTGTCTTTGAGTCTGTGCCCCCTCAAGGACCAAGCTGTCTTTGTGTCTGTGCCCCCTAAAGGACCAAGCTGTCTTTGTGTCTGTGCCCCCTCAATGACCAAGCTGTCTGTGCCCCCTCAAGGACCAAGCTGTCTGTGCCCCCTCAAAGACCAAGCTGTCTTTGTGTCTGTGCCCCCTTAATTACAGAGCTGTCTTTGCCCCCTCAAGGACCAAGCTGTCTTTGTGTCTGTGCCCCCTCAAGGACCAAGCTGTCTGTGTCTGTGCCCCCTCAAGGACCAAGCTGTATGTGTCTGTGCCCCCTCAAGGACCAAGCTGTCTGTGCCCCCTCAATGACCTAGCTATCTGTGTCCCCTCAAGGAACAAGCTGTCTTTGTGTCTTTACCCCCTCAAGGACCAAACTGTCTTTGTGTCTGTGCCCCCTAAAGGACCAAGCTGTCTTTGTGTATGTGCCCCCTCAAGGACCAAGCTGTCTTTGTGTATGTGCCCCCTCAAGGACCAAGCTGTCTGTGTCTTTGCCCCCTCAAGGACCAAGCTGTCTTTGTGTCTGTGCCCCCTCAAGGACCAAGCTGTCTGTGTCTGTGCCCCCTAAAGGACCAAGCTGTCTGTGTCTGTGCCCCCTCAAGGACCAAGCTGTCTTTGTGTCTGTGCCCTTTCAAGGACCAAGCTGTCTTTGTGTCTGTACCCGCTCAAGGACCAATCTGTCTTTGTGTCTGTGCACCCTCAAGGACTACGCCATAAGCTGTCTTTGTGTCTGTGTCCCCTCAAGGACCACGCCATAAGCTGTCTGTGCCCCCTCAAGGACCACGCCATAAGCTGTCTGTGTCTGTGCCCCCCTCAAGGACCAAGCTGTCTGTGCCCCTTCAAGGACCACGCCATAAGCTGTCTTTGTGTCTGTGCCCCCTCAAGGAGCACGCCATAAGCTGTCTTTATGTCTGTGCCCCCTCAAGGACCACGCCATAAGCTGTCTTTGTGTCTGTGCCCCCCTCAAGGACCAAGCTGTCTTTGTGTCTGTGCCCCCTAAAGGACCAAGCTGTCTGTGTCTGTGCCCCCTCAAGGACCAAGCTGTCTGTGTCTGTGCCCCCTCAAGGACCAAGCTGTCTGTGTCTGTGCCCCCTCAAGGACCAAGCTGTCTGTGTCTGTGCCCCCTTAAGAACCAAGCTGTCTTTGTGTCTGTGCCCCCTCAAGGACCAAGCTATCTTTGTGTCTATGCCCCCTCAATGACCAAGCTGTCTGTGCCCCCTAAAGGACCAAGCTGTCTTTGTGTCTGTGCCCCCTCAAGGACCAAGCTGTCTTTGTGTCTGTGCCCCTTCAAGGACCAAGCTGTCTGTGTCTGTTCCCCCTCAAGGACCAAGCTGTCTGTGTCCCCTCAAGGACCAAGCTGTCTGTGTCTGTGCCCCCTCAAGGACCAAGCTGTCTTTGTGTCTGTGCCCCCTCAAGGACCAAGCTGTCTTTGTGTCTGTGCCCCATCAATGACCAAGCTGTCTCTGCCCCCTTGAGGACCAAGCTGTCTTTGTGTCTGTGCCCCATCAAGGACCAAGCTGTCTGTGTCTGTGCCCCCTCAAGGACCAAGCTGTCTGTGTCTGTGCCCCCTCAAGGACCAAGCTGTCTGTGCCCCCTCAAGGACCAAGCTGTCTTTTTGTCTGTGCCCCCTCAAGGACCAAACTGTCTTTATGTCTGTGCCCCCTAAAGGACAAAGCTATCTTTGTGTCTGTGCCCCCTCAAGGACCAAGCTGTCTTTTTGTCTGTGCCCCCTCAAGGACCAAGCTGTCTTTGTGTCTGTGCCCCCTCAAGGACCAAGCTGTCTTTCTGTCTGTGCCCCCTCAAGGACCAAGCTGTCTTTGTGTCTGTGCCCCCTCAAGGACCAAGCTGTCTTTGTGTCTGTGCCCCCTCAAGGACCAAACTGTCTTTTGTCTGTGCCCCCTAAAGGACCAAGCTATCTTTTTGTATGTGCCCCCTCAAGGACCAAACTGTCTTTGTGTCTGTGCCCCCTCAAGGACCAAGCTGTCTTTGTGTCTGTGCCCCCTCAAGGACCAAGCTGTCTTTGTGTCTGTGCCCCCTCAAGGACCACGCCATAAGCTGTATGTGCCCCCTCAAGGACCATGCCATAAGCTGTCTGTGCCCCCTCAAGGACCACGCCATAAGCTGTCAGTGCCCCCTCAAGGACCACGCCATAAGCTGTCTGTGTCCCCCTCAAGGACCACGCCATAAGCTGTCTGTGCCCCCTCAAGGACCAAGCTGTCTGTGCCCCCTCAAGGAACAAGCTGTCTGTGCCCCCTCAAGGACCAAGCTGTCTGTGCCCCCTAAAGGACCAAGCTGTCTGTGCCCCCTCAAAGACCAAGCTGTCTGTGCCCCCTCAAAGACCAAGCTGTCTGTGCCCCGTCAATGACCAAGCTGTATGTGTCCCCTCAAGGACCAAGCTGTCTTTGTGTCTTTGCCCCCTCAAGGACCAAACTGTCTTTGTGTCTGTGCCCCCTAAAAGACCAAGCTGTCTTTGTGTATGTGCCCCCTCAAGGACCAAGCTGTCTTTGTGTATGTGCCCCCTCAAGGACCAAGCTGTCTGTGTCTTTGCCCCCTCAAGGACCAAGCTGTCTTTGTGTCTGTGCCCCCTCAAGGACCAAGCTGTCTGTGTCTGTGCCCCCTAAAGGACCAAGCTGTCTGTGTCTGTGCCCCCTCAAGGACCAAGCTGTCTTTGTGTCTGTGCCCTTTCAAGGACCAAGCTGTCTTTGTGTCTGTACCCGCTCAAGGACCAATCTGTCTTTGTGTCTGTGCACCCTCAAGGACTACGCCATAAGCTGTCTTTGTGTCTGTGTCCCCTCAAAGACCACGCCATAAGCTGTCTGTGCCCCCTCAAGGACCACGCCATAAGCTGTCTGTGTCTGTGCCCCCCTCAAGGACCAAGCTGTCTGTGCCCCTTCAAGGACCACGCCATAAGCTGTCTTTGTGTATGTGCCCCCTCAAGGAGCACGCCATAAGCTGTCTTTATGTCTGTGCCCCCTCAAGGACCACGCCATAAGCTGTCTTTGTGTCTGTGCCCCCCTCAAGGACCGAGCTGTCTTTGTGTCTGTGCCCCCTAAAGGACCAAGCTGTCTGTGTCTGTGCCCCCTCAAGGACCAAGCTGTCTGTGTCTGTGCCCCCTCAAGAACCAAGCTGTCTGTGTCTGTGCCCCCTCAAGGACCAAGCTGTCTGTGTCTGTGCCCCCTTAAGAACCAAGCTGTCTTTGTGTCTGTGCCCCCTCAAGGACCAAGCTATCTTTGTGTCTATGCCCCCTCAATGACCAAGCTGTCTGTGCCCCCTAAAGGACCAAGCTGTCTTTGTGTCTGTGCCCCCTCAAGGACCAAGCTGTCTTTGTGTCTGTGCCCCTTCAAGGACCAAGCTGTCTGTGTCTGTTCCCCCTCAAGGACCAAGCTGTCTGTGTCCCCTCAAGGACCAAGCTGTCTGTGTCTGTGCCCCCTCAAGGACCAAGCTGTCTTTGTGTCTGTGCCCCCTCAAGGACCAAGCTGTCTTTGTGTCTGTGCCCCATCAATGACCAAGCTGTCTCTGCCCCCTTGAGGACCAAGCTGTCTTTGTGTCTGTGCCCCATCAAGGACCAAGCTGTCTGTGTCTGTGCCCCCTCAAGGACCAAGCTGTCTGTGTCTGTGCCCCCTCAAGGACCAAGCTCTCTGTGCCCCCTCAAGGACCAAGCTGTCTTTTTGTCTGTGCCCCCTCAAGGACCAAACTGTCTTTATGTCTGTGCCCCCTAAAGGACAAAGCTGTCTTTGTGTCTGTGCCCCCTCAAGGACCAACCTGTCTTTTTGTCTGTGCCCCCTCAAGGACCAAGCTGTCTTTGTGTCTGTGCCCCCTCAAGGACCAAGCTGTCTTTGTGTCTGTGCCCCCTCAAGGACCAAGCTGTCTTTGTGTCTGTGCCCCCTCAAGGACCAAGCTGTCTTTGTGTCTGTGCCCCCTCAAGGACAAAACTGTCTTTTGTCTGTGCCCCCTAAAGGACCAAGCTATCTTTTTGTATGTGCCCCCTCAAGGACCAAACTGTCTTTGTGTCTGTGCCCCCTCAAGGACCAAGCTGTCTTTGTGTCTGTGCCCCCTCAAGGACCAAGCTGTCTTTGTGTCTGTGCCCCCTCAAGGACCACGCCATAAGCTGTCTGTGCCCCCTCAAGGACCATGCCATAAGCTGTCTGTGCCCCCTCAAGGACCACGCCATAAGCTGTCAGTGCCCCCTCAAGGACCACGCCATAAGCTGTCTGTGTCCCCCTCAAGGACCACGCCATAAGCTGTCTGTGCCTCCTCAAGGAACAAGCTGTCTGTGCCCCCTCAAGGAACAAGCTGTCTGTGCCCCCTCAAGGACCAAGCTGTCTGTGCCCCCTAAAGGACCAAGCTGTCTGTGCCCCCTCAAAGACCAAGCTGTCTGTGCCCCCTCAAAGACCAAGCTGTCTGTGCCCCGTCAATGACCAAGCTGTATGTGTCTGTGCCAACTCAAGGACCAAGCTGTTTGTGCCCCCTCAATGACCTAGCTGTTTTGTGTCTGTGCCCCCTCAAAGACAAAGCTGTCTTTGTGTCTGTGCCCCCTCAAGGACCAAGCTGTCTTGGTCTGTTCCTCCTCAAGGACCAAGCTGTCTGTGTCTATGCCCCCTCAATAACCAAGCTGTATGTGCCCCCTTAAGGACCAAGCTGTCTTTGTGTCTGTGCCCCCTCAAGGACAAAAATGTCTTTATGTCTGTGCCCCCTCAAGGACCAAGCTGTCTGTGCCCCCTTAAGGACCAAGCTGTCTGTGCCCCCTCAAGGAACAAGCTGTCTGTGCCCCCTCAAGGACCAAGCTGTCTGTGCCCCCTCAAAGACCAAGCTGTCTGTGCCCCCTCAAAGATCAAGCTGTATGTGTCTGTGCCCCCTCAAGGACCAGGCTGTCTGTGCCCCCTCAATGACCAAGCTGTCTTTGTGTCTGTGCCCCCTCAAGGACCAAGCTGTCTTTGTGTCTGTGCCCCCTCAAGGACCAAACTGTCTTTGTGTCTGTGCCCCCTAAAGGACCAAGCTGTCTTTGTGTATGTGCCCCCTCAAGGACCAAGCTGTCTTTGTGTCTGTGCCCCCTAAAGGACCAAGCTGTCTTTGTGTCTTTGCCCCCTCAAGGACCAAGCTGTCTTTGTGTCTGTGCCCCCTCCAGGACCACGCCATAAGCTGTCTGTGCCCCCTAAAGGACCATGCCATAGGCTGTCTGTGCCCCTTCAAGACTACGCCGTAAGCTGTCAGTGCCCCCTCAAGGACCACGCCATAAGCTGTCTGTGTCCCCCTCAAGGACCACGCCATAAGCTGTCTGTGCCCCCTCAAGGAGCAAGCTGTCTGTGCCCCCTGAAGGACCAAGCTGTCTGTGCCCCCTCAAGGACCAAGCTGTCTGTGCCCCCTAAAGGACCAAGCTGTCTGTGCCCCCTAAAAGACCAAGCTGTCTGTGCCCCCTCAAAGACCAAGCTGTCTGTGCCCCCTCAATGACCAAGCTGTATGTGTCTGTGCCCCCTCAAGGACCAAGCTTTCTGTGCCCCCTCAATGACCTAGCTGTCTTTGTGTCTGTGCCCCCTCAAGGACCAAGCTGTCTTTGTGTCTGTGCCCCCTCAAGGACCAAGCTATCTTTGTGTCTATGCCCCCTCAATGACCAAGCTGTCTGTGCCCCCTAAAGGACCAAGCTGTCTTTGTGTCTGTGCCCCCTAAAGGACCAAGCTGTCTTTGTGTCTGTGCCCCCTCAAGGACCAAGCTGTCTTTGTGTCTGTGCCCCCTCAAGGACCAAGCTGTCTGTGTCTGTGCCCCCTCAAAGACCAAACTGTCTTTGTGTCTGTGCCCCCTCAAGGACCAAGCTGTCTTTGTGTCTGTGCCCCCTCAAGGACAAAGCTGTCTTTGTGTCTGTGCCCCCTCAAGGACCAAGCTGTCTTTGTGTCTGTGCCCCTTCAAGGACCAAGCTGTCTTTGTGTCTGTGCCCCCTCAAGGACCAAGCTGTCTTTGTGTCTGTGCACCCTCAAGGAACACGCCATAAGCTATCTGTGCCCCCTCAAGGACCACGCCATAAGCTGTCTGTGTCTGTGCCCCCCTCAAGGACCAAGCTGTCTGTGTCTGTGCCCCCTCAAGGAACAAGCTGTCTGTGTCCCCTCAAGGACTAAGCTCTCTGTGTCTGTGCCCCCTCAAGGACCACGCCATAAGCTGTCTTTGTGTCTGTGCCCCCTCAAGGACCATGCCATAAGCTGTCTTTGTGTCTGTGCCCCCTCAAGGACCACTCCATAAGCTGTCTTTGTGTCTGTGCCCCCCCTCAAGGACCAAGCTGTCTTTTTGTCTGTGCCTCCTCAAGGACCAAGCTGTCTTTGTGTCTGTGCCCCCTCAAGGACCAAGCTGTCTGTGTCTGTGCCCCCTCCAGGACCAAGCTGTCTTAGTCTGTGCCCCCTCAAGGACCAAGCTGTCTTTGAGTCTGTGCCCCCTCAAGGACCAAGCTGTCTTTGTGTCTGTGCCCCCTCAAGGACCAAGCTGTCTTTGTGTCTGTGCCCCCTCAAGGACCAAGCTGTCTGTGCCCCCTCAAAGACCAAGCTGTCTTTGTGTCTGTGCCCCCTCAATGACAGAGCTGTCTGTGCCTCCTCAAGGACCAAGCTGTCTTTGTGTCTGTGCCCCCTCAAGGACCAAGCTGTCTGTGTCTGTGCCCCCTCAAGGACCAAGCTGTATGTGTCTGTGCCCCCTCAAGGACCAAGCTGTCTGTGCCCCCTCAATGACCTAGCTGTCTGTGTCCCCTCAAGGACCAAGCTGTCTTTGTGTCTTTGCCCCCTCAAGGACCAAACTGTCTTTGTGTCTGTGCCCCCTAAAGGACCAAGCTGTCTTTGTGTATGTGCCCCCTCAAGGACCAAGCTGTCTTTGTGTATGTTCCCCCTCAAGAACCAAGCTGTCTGTGTCTTTGCCCCCTCAAGGACCAAGCTGTCTTTGTGTCTGTGCCCCCTCAAGGACCAAGCTGTCTTTGTCTGTGCCCCTTAAAGGACCAAGCTGTCTGTGTCTGTGCCCCCTCAAGGACCAAGCTGTCTTTGTGTCTGTGCCCCTTCAAGGACCAAGCTGTCTTTGTGTCTGTACCCGCTCAAGGACCAATCTGTCTTTGTGTCTGTGCCCCCTCAAGGAACACGCCATAAGCTATCTGTGCCCCCTCAAGGACCACGTCATAAGCTGTCTGTGTCTGTGCCCCCCTCAAGGACCAAGCTGTCTGTGTCTGTGCCCCCTCAAGGACCAAGCTGTCTGTGTCCCTTCAAGGACTAAGCTCTCTGTGTCTGTGCCCCCTCAAGGACCACGCCATAAGCTGTCTTTGTGTCTGTGCCCCCTCAAGGACCACGCCATAAGCTGTCTTTGTGTCTGTGCCCCCTCAAGGACCACTCCATAAGCTGTCTTTGTGTCTGTGCCCCCCTCAAGGACCAAGTTGTCTTTTGTGTCTGTGCCCCCTCAAGGACCAAGCTGTCTTTGTGTCTGTGCCCCCTCAAGGACCAAGCTGTCTGTGTCTGTGCCCCCTCCAGGACCAAGCTGTCTGTGTCTGTGCCCCCTAAAGGACCAAGCTGTATGTGTCTGTGCCCCCTCAAGGACCAAGCTGTCTGTGCCCCTCAATGACCTAGCTATCTGTGTCCCCTCAAGGACCAAGCTGTCTTTGTGTCTTTGCCCCCTCAAGGACCAAACTGTCTTTGTGTCTGTGCCCCCTAAAGGACCAAGCTGTCTTTGTGTATGTGCTCCCTCAAGGACCAAGCTGTCTTTGTGTATGTGCCCCCTCAAGGACCAAGCTGTCTGTGTCTTTGCCCCCTCAAGGACCAAGCTGTCTTTGTGTCTGTGCCCCCTCAAGGACCAAGCTGTCTGTGTCTGTGCCCCCTAAAGGACCAAGCTGTCTGTGTCTGTGCCTCTTCAAGGACCAAGCTGTCTTTGTGTCTGTACCCGCTCAAGGACCAATCTGTCTTTGTGTCTGTGCACCCTCAAGGACTACGCCATAAGCTGTCTTTGTGTCTGTGTCCCCTCAAGGACCACGCCATAAGCTGTCTGTGCCCCCTCAAGGACCACGCCATAAGCTGTCTGTGTCTGTGCCCCCCTCAAGGACCACGCCATAAGCTGTCTTTGTGTCTGTGCCCCCTCAAGGAGCACGCCATAAGCTGTCTTTGTGTCTGTGCCCCCCTCAAGGACCAAGCTGTCTTTGTGTCTGTGCCCCCTAAAGGACCAAGCTGTCTGTGTCTGTGCCCCCTCAAGGACCAAGCTGTCTGTGTCTGTGCCCCCTCAAGGACCAAGCTGTCTGTGTCTATGCCCCTTCAAGGACCAAGCTGTCTGTGTCTGTGCCCCCTTAAGAACCAAGCTGTCTTTGTGTCTGTGCCCCCTCAAGGACCAAGCTATCTTTGTGTCTATGCCCCCTCAATGACCAAGCTGTCTGTGCCCCCTAAAGGACCAAGCTATCTTTGTGTCTGTGCCCCCTCAAGGACCAAGCTGTCTTTGTGTCTGTCCCCCTTCAAGGACCAAGCTGTCTGTGTCTGTTCCCCCTCAAGGACCAAGCTGTCTGTGTCCCCTATAGGACCAAGCTGTCTGTGTCTGTGCCCCCTCAAGGACCAAGCTGTCTTTGTGTCTGTGCCCCCTCAAGGACCAAGCTGTCTTTGTGTCTGTGCCCCATCAATGACCAAGCTGTCTCTGCCCCCTTGAGGACCAAGCTGTCTTTGTGTCTGTGCCCCATCAAGGACCAAGCTGTCTGTGTCTGTGCCCCCTCAAGGACCAAGCTGTCTGTGTCTGTGCCCCCTCAAGGACCAAGCTGTCTGTGCCCCCTCAAGGACCAAGCTGTCTTTTTGTCTGTGCCCCCTCAAGGACCAAACTGTCTTTATGTCTGTGCCCCCTAAAGGACCAAGCTATCTTTGTGTCTGTGCCCCCTCAAGGACCAAGCTGTCTTTTTGTCTGTGCCCCCTCAAGGACCAAGCTGTCTTTGTGTCTGTGCCCCCTAAAGGACCAAGCTGTCTTTGTGTCTGTGCCCCCTCAAGGACCAAGCTGTCTTTGTGTCTGTGCCCCCTCAAGGACCAAGCTGTCTTTGTGTCTGTGCCCCCTCAAGGACCAAACTGTCTTTTGTCTGTGCCCCCTAAAGGACCAAGCTATCTTTTTGTATGTGCCCCCTCAAGGACCAAACTGTCTTTGTGTCTGTGCCCCCTCAAGGACCAAGCTGTCTTTGTGTCTGTGCCCCCTCAAGGACCAAGCTGTCTTTGTGTCTGTGCCCCCTCAAGGACCACGCCATAAGCTGTCTGTGCCCCCTCAAGGACCATGCCATAAGCTGTCTGTGCCCCCTCAAGGACCACGCCATAAGCTGTCAGTGCCCTCTCAAGGACCACGCCATAAGCTGTCTGTGTCCCCCTCAAGGACCACGCCATAAGCTGTCTGTGCCCCCTCAAGGAACAAGCTGTCTGTGCCCCCTCAAGGAACAAGCTGTCTGTGCCCCCTCAAGGACCAAGCTGTCTGTGCCCCCTAAAGGACCAAGCTGTCTGTGCCCCCTCAAAGACCAAGCTGTCTGTGCCCCCTCAAAGACCAAGCTGTCTGTGCCCCGTCAATGACCAAGCTGTATGTGTCTGTGCCAACTCAAGGACCAAGCTGTTTGTGCCCCCTCAATGACCTAGCTGTTTTGTGTCTGTGCCCCCTCAAAGACAGCGCTGTCTTTGTGTCTGTGCCCCCTCAAGGACCAAGCTGTCTGTGTCTGTTCCTCCTCAAGGACCAAGCTGTCTGTGTCTATGCCCCCTCAATAACCAAGCTGTATGTGCCCCCTTAAGGACCAAGCTGTCTTTGTGTCTGTGCCCCCTCAAGGACAAAAATGTCTTTATGTCTGTGCCCCCTCAAGGACCAAGCTCTCTGTGCCCCCTTAAGGACCAAGCTGTCTGTGCCTCCTCAAGGAACAAGCTGTCTGTGCCCCCTCAAGGACCAAGCTGTCAGTTCCCCCTCAAAGACCAAGCTGTCTGTGCCCTCTCAAAGATCAAGCTGTATGTGTCTGTGCCCCCTCAAGGACCAGGCTGTCTGTGCCCCCTCAATGACCAAGCTGTCTTTGTGTCTGTGCCCCCTCAAGGACCAAGCTGTCTTTGTGTCTGTGCCCCCTCAAGGACCAAACTGTCTTTGTGTCTGTGCCCCCTAAAGGACCAAGCTGTCTTTGTGTATGTGCCCCCTCAAGGACCAAGCTGTCTTTGTGTCTGTGCCCCCTAAAGGACCAAGCTGTCTTTGTGTCTGTGCCCCCTCAAGGACCAAGCTGTCTTTGTGTCTGTGCCCCCTCAAGGACCACGCCATAAGCTGTCTGTGCCCCCTAAAGGACCATGCCATAAGCTGTCTGTGCCCCTTCAAGGACCACGCCATAAGCTGTCAGTGCCCCCTCAAGGACCACGCCATAAGCTGTCTGTGTCCCCCTCAAGGACCACGCCATAAGCTGTCTGTGCCCCCTCAAGGAGCAAGCTGTCTGTGCCCCCTCAAGGACAAAGCTGTCTGTGCCCCCTCAAGGACCAAGCTGTCTGTGCCCCCTAAAGGACCAAGCTGTCTGTGCCCCCTAAAAGACCAAGCTGTCTGTGCCCCCTCAAAGACCAAGCTGTCTGTGCCCCCTCAATGACCAAGCTGTATGTGTCTGTGCCCCCTCAAGGACCAAGCTGTCTGTGCCCCCTCAATGACCTAGCTGTCTTTGTGTCTGTGCCCCCTCAAGGACCAAGCTGTCTTTGTGTCTGTGCCCCCTCAAGGACCAAGCTATCTTTGTGTCTATGCCCCCTCAATGACCAAGCTGTCTGTGCCCCCTAAAGGACCAAGCTGTCTTTGTGTCTGTGCCCCCTCAAAGACAGCGCTGTCTTTGTGTCTGTGCCCCCTCAAGGACCAAGCTGTCTGTGTCTGTTCCTCCTCAAGGACCAAGCTGTCTGTGTCTATGCCCCCTCAATAACCAAGCTGTATGTGCCCCCTTAAGGACCAAGCTGTCTTTGTGTCTGTGCCCCCTCAAGGACAAAAATGTCTTTATGTCTGTGCCCCCTCAAGGACCAAGCTCTCTGTGCCCCCTTAAGGACCAAGCTGTCTGTGCCCCCTCAAGGAACAAGCTGTCTGTGCCCCCTCAAGGACCAAGCTGTCTGTGCCCCCTCAAAGACCAAGCTGTCTGTGCCCTCTCAAAGATCAAGCTGTATGTGTCTGTGCCCCCTCAAGGACCAGGCTGTCTGTGCCCCCTCAATGACCAAGCTGTCTTTGTGTCTGTGCCCCCTCAAGGACCAAGCTGTCTTTGTGTCTGTGCCCCCTCAAGGACCAAACTGTCTTTGTGTCTGTGCCCCCTAAAGGACCAAGCTGTCTTTGTGTATGTGCCCCCTCAAGGACCAAGCTGTCTTTGTGTCTGTGCCCCCTAAAGGACCAAGCTGTCTTTGTGTCTGTGCCCCCTCAAGGACCAAGCTGTCTTTGTGTCTGTGCCCCCTCAAGGACCACGCCATAAGCTGTCTGTGCCCCCTAAAGGACCATGCCATAAGCTGTCTGTGCCCCTTCAAGGACCACGCCATAAGCTGTCAGTGCCCCCTCAAGGACCACGCCATAAGCTGTCTGTGTCCCCCTCAAGGACCACGCCATAAGCTGTCTGTGCCCCCTCAAGGAGCAAGCTGTCTGTGCCCCCTCAAGGACAAAGCTGTCTGTGCCCCCTCAAGGACCAAGCTGTCTGTGCCCCCTAAAGGACCAAGCTGTCTGTGCCCCCTAAAAGACCAAGCTGTCTGTGCCCCCTCAAAGACCAAGCTGTCTGTGCCCCCTCAATGACCAAGCTGTATGTGTCTGTGCCCCCTCAAGGACCAAGCTGTCTGTGCCCCCTCAATGACCTAGCTGTCTTTGTGTCTGTGCCCCCTCAAGGACCAAGCTGTCTTTGTGTCTGTGCCCCCTCAAGGACCAAGCTATCTTTGTGTCTATGCCCCCTCAATGACCAAGCTGTCTGTGCCCCCTAAAGGACCAAGCTGTCTTTGTGTCTGTGCCCCCTAAAGGACCAAGCTGTCTTTGTGTCTGTGCCCCCTCAAGGACCAAGCTGTCTTTGTGTCTGTGCCCCCTCAAGGACCAAGCTGTCTGTGTCTGTGCCCCCTCAAGGACCAAACTGTCTTTGTGTCTGTGCCCCCTCAAGGACCAAGCTGTCTTTGTGTCTGTGCCCCCTCAAGGACAAAGCTGTCTTTGTGTCTGTGCCTCCTCAAGGACCAAGCTGTCTTTGTGTCTGTGCCCCTTCAAGGACCAAGCTGTCTTTGTGTCTGTGCCCCCTCAAGGACCAAGCTGTCTTTGTGTCTGTGCACCCTCAAGGAACACGCCATAAGCTATCTGTGCCCCCTCAAGGACCACGCCATAAGCTGTCTGTGTCTGTGCCCCCCTCAAGGACCAAGCTGTCTGTGTCTGTGCCCCCTCAAGGAACAAGCTGTCTGTGTCCCCTCAAGGACTAAGCTCTCTGTGTCTGTGCGCCCTCAAGGACCACGCCATAAGCTGTCTTTGTGTCTGTGCCCCCTCAAGGACCACGCCATAAGCTGTCTTTGTGTCTGTGCCCCCTCAAGGACCACTCCATAAGCTGTCTTTGTGTCTGTGCCCCCCTCAAGGACCAAGCTGTCTTTGTGTCTGTGCCCCCTCAAGGACCAAGCTGTCTTTGTGTCTGTGCCCCCTCAAGGACCAAGCTGTCTGTGTCTGTGCCCCCTCCAGGACCAAGCTGTCTTAGTCTGTGCCCCCTCAAAGACCAAGCTGTCTTTGAGTCTGTGCCCCCTCAAGGACCAAGCTGTCTTTGTGTCTGTGCCCCCTCAAGGACCAAGCTGTCTTTGTGTCTGTGCCCCCTCAACGACCAAGCTGTCTGTGCCCCCTCAAAGACCAAGCTGTCTTTGTGTCTGTGCCCCCTCAATGACAGAGCTGTCTGTGCCCCCTCAAGGACCAAGCTGTCTTTGTGTCTGTGCCCCCTCAAGGACCAAGCTGTCTGTGTCTGTGCCCCCTCAAGGACCAAGCTGTATGTGTCTGTGCCCCCTCAAGGACCAAGCTGTCTGTGCCCCCACAATGACCTAGCTGTCTGTGTCCCCTCAAGGACCAAGCTGTCTTTGTGTCTTTGCCCCCTCAAGGTCTAAACTGTCTTTGTGTCTGTGCCCCCTAAAGGACCAAGCTGTCTTTGTGTATGTGCCCCCTCAAGGACCAAGCTGTCTTTGTGTATGTGCCCCCTCAAGGACCAAGCTGTCTGTGTCTTTGCCCCCTCAAGGACCAAGCTGTCTTTGTGTATGTGCCCCCTCAAGGACCAAGCTGTCTGTGTCTGTGCCCCCTAAAGGACCAAGCTGTCTGTGTCTGTGCCCCCTCAAGGACCAAGCTGTCTTTGTGTCTGTGCCCACTCAAGGACCAATCTGTCTTTGTGTCTGTGCCCCCTCAAGGAACACGCCATAAGCTATCTGTGCCCCCTCAAGGACCACGCCATAAGCTGTCTGTGTCTGTGCCCCCCTCAAGGACCAAGCTGTCTGTGTCTGTGCCCCCTCAAGGACCAAGCTGTCTGTGTCCCCTCAAGGACTAAGCTCTCTGTGTCTGTGCCCCCTCAAGGACCACGCCATAAGCTGTCTTTGTGTCTGTGCCCCCTCAAGGACCACGCCATAAGCTGTCTTTGTGTCTGTGCCCCCTCAAGGACCACTCCATAAGCTGTCTTTGTGTCTGTGCCCCCCTCAAGGACCAAGCTGTCTTTGTGTCTGTGCCCCCTCAAGGACCAAGCTGTCTTTGTGTCTGTGCCCCCTCAAGGACCAAGCTGTCTGTGTCTGTGCCCCCTCCAGGACCAAGCTGTCTTAGTCTGTGCCCCCTCAAGGACCAAGCTGTCTTTGAGTCTGTGCCCCCTCAAGGACCAAGCTGTCTTTGTGTCTGTGCCCCCTCAAGGACCAAGCTGTCTTTGTGTCTGTGCCCCCTCAATGACCAAGCTGTCTGTGCCCCCTCAAGGACCAAGCTGTATGTGCCCCCTCAAAGACCAAGCTGTCTTTGTGTCTGTGCCCCCTCAATGACAGAGCTGTCTGTGCCCCCTCAAGGACCAAGCTGTCTTTGTGTCTGTGCCACCTCAAGGACCAAGCTGTCTGTGTCTGTGCCCCCTCAAGGACCAAGCTGTATGTGTCTGTGCCCCCTCAAGGACCAAGCTGTCTGTGCCCCCTCAATGACCTAGCTGTCTGTGTCCCCTCAAGGACCAAGCTGTATTTGTGTCTTTGCCCCCTCAAGGACCAAACTGTCTTTGTGTCTGTGCCCCCTAAAGGACCAAGCTGTCTTTGTGTATGTGCCCCCTCAAGGACCAAGCTGTCTTTGTGTATGTGCCCCCTCAAGGACCAAGCTGTCTGTGTCTTTGCCCCCTCAAGGGCCAAGCTGTCTTTGTGTCTGTGCCCCCTCAAGGACCAAGCTGTCTGTGTCTGTGCCCCCTAAAGGACCAAGCTGTCTGTGTCTGTGCCCCCTCAAGGACCAAGCTGTCTTTGTGTCTGTGCCCCTTCAAGGACCAAGCTGTCTTTGTGTCTGTACCCGCTCAAGGACCAATCTGTCTTTGTGTCTGTGCACCCTCAAAGGACTACGCCATAAGCTGTCTTTGTGTCTGTGTCCCCTCAAGGACCACGCCATAAGCTTTCTGTGCCCCCTCAAGGACCACGCCATAAGCTGTCTGTGTCTGTGCCCCCCTCAAGGACCAAGCTGTCTGTGCCCCCTCAAGGACCACGCCATAAGCTGTCTTTGTCTCTGTGCCCCCTCAAGGAGCACGCCATAAGCTGTCTTTATGTCTGTGCCCCCTCAAGGACCACGCCATAACCTGTCTTTGTGTCTGTGCCCCCCTCAAGGACCAAGCTGTCTTTGTGTCTGTGCCCCCTAAAGGACCAAGCTGTCTGTGTCTGTGCCCCCTGAAGGACCAAGCTGTCTGTGTCTGTGCCCCCTCAAGGACCAAGCTGTCTGTGTCTGTGCCCCCTCAAGGACCAAGCTGTCTGTGTCTGTGCCCCCTTAAGAACCAAGCTGTCTTTGTGTCTGTGCCCCCTCAAGGACCAAGCTATCTTTGTGTCTATGCCCCCTCAATGACCAAGCTGTCTGTGCCCCCTAAAGGACCAAGCTGTCTTTGTGTCTGTGCCCCCTCAAGGACCAAGCTGTCTTTGTGTCTTTGCCCCTTCAAGGACCAAGCTGTCTGTGTCTGTTCCCCCTCAAGGACCAAGCTGTCTGTGTCCCCTCAAGGACCAAGCTGTCTGTGTCTGTGCCCCCTCAAGGACCAAGCTGTCTTTGTGTCTGTGCCCCCTCAAGGAACAAGCTGTCTTTGTGTCTGTGCCCCCTCAATGACCAAGCTGTCTCTGCCCCCTCAAGGACCAAGCTGTCTTTGTGTCTGTGCCCCATCAAGGACCAAGCTGTCTGTGTCTGTGCCCCCTCAAGGACCAGCTGTCTGTGTCTGTACCCCCTCAAGGACCAAGCTGTATGTGCCCCCTAAAGGACCAAGCTGTCTTTTTGTCTGTGCCCCCTTAAGGACCAAACTGTCTTTATGTCTGTGCCCCCTCAAGGACCAAGCTGTCTTTGTGTCTGTGACCCCTCAAGGACCAAGCTGTCTTTGTGTCTGTGCCCCCTCAAGGACCAAGCTGTCTTTGTGTCTGTGCCCCCTCAAGGACCAAGCTGTCTTTGTGTCTGTGCCCCCTCATGGACCACACCATAAGCTGTCTGTGCCCCCTCAAGGACCACGCCATAAGCTGTCTGTGTCCCCCTCAAGGACCACGCAGTAAGCTGTCTGTGTCCCCCTCAAGGACCACGCAGTAAGCTGTCTGTGCCCCCTCAAGGACCACGCAATAAGCTGTCTTTGTGTCTGTGCCCCCTCAAGGACCACGCCATAAGCTGTATGTGTCTGTGCCTCCCTCAAAGACCAAGCTGTCTTTGTGTCTGTGCCCCCCTCAAGGACCAAGCTGTCTTTGTGTCTGTGACCCCTCAAGGACCAAGCTGTCTTTTGTGTCTGTGCCCTCTCAAGGACCAAGCTATCCTTGTGTCTGTGCCCCCTCAAGGACCAAGCTGTCTGTGCCCCCTCAAGGACCAAGCTGTCTGTGCCCCCTCAAGGACCAAGCTGTCTGTGCCCCCTCAAAGACCAAGCTGTCTGTGCCCCCTTAGACCAAGCTGTCTGTGCCCCCTCAAGGACCAAGCTGTCTGTGCCCCCTCAAGGACCAAGCTGTATGTATCTGTGCCCCCTCAAGGAGCAAGCTGTCTGTGCCCCCTCAATGACCTAGCTGTCTGAGTCTCCTCAATGACCAAGCTGTCTTTGTGTCTGTGCCCCCTCAAGGACCAAGCTGTCTTTGTGTCTGTGCCCTTTCAAGGACCAAGCTGTCTTTTAGTCTGTACCCCTTCAAGGACCAAGCTGTCTTTGTGTCTGTGCCCCCTCAAGGACCAAGCTGTCTTTGTGTCTGTGCCCCCTTAAGGACCAAGCTGTCTTTGTGTCTGTGCCCCCTCAAGGACCAAGCTGTCTTTGTGTCTGTGCCCCCTCAAGGACCACGCCATAAGCTGTCTTTGTGTCTGTGTCCCCTCAAGGACCACGCCATAAGCTGTCTGTGCCCCCTCAAGGACCACGCCATAAGCTGTCTTTGTGTCTGTGCCCCCTCAAGGACCACGCCATAAGCTGTCTGTGTCTGTGCCCCCCTCAAGGACCAAGCTGTCTTTGTGTCTGTGCCCCCTCAAGGACCAAGCAGTCTGTGCCCCCTCAAGGACCAAGCTGTCTGTGTCTGTGCCCCCTCAAGGACGAAGCTGTCTGTGTCCCCTCCAGGACCAAGCTGTCTTAGTCTGTGCCCCATCCAGGACCAAGCTGTCTTAATCAGTGCCCCCTCAAGGACCAAGCTATCTTAGTCTGTGCCCCCTCAAGGACCAAGCTGTCTTTATGTCTGTGCCCCCTCAAGGATCAAGCTGTCTTTGTGTCTGTGCCCCCTCAATGACCAAGCTTTCTGTGCCCCCTCAAGGACCAAGCTGTCTGTGTCTGTGCCCCCTCAAGGACCAAGCTGTCTTTGTGTCTGTGCCCCTTCAAGGACCAAGCTGTCTGTGTCTGTGCCCCCTCAAGGACCAAGCTGTCTGTGTCCCCTCAAGGACCAAGCTGTCTGTGTCTGTGCCCCCTCAAGGACCAAGCTGTCTTTGTGTCTGTGCCCCCTCAAGGAACAAGCTGTCTTTGTGTTTGTGCCCCCTCAATGACCAAGCTGTCTCTGCCCCCTCAAGGACCAAGCTGTCTTTGTGTCTGTGCCCCATCCAGGACCAAGCTGTCTGTGTCTGTTCCCCCTCAAGGTTCAAGCTGTCTGTGTCTGTGCCCCCTCAAGGACCAAGCTGTATGTGCCCCCTCAAGGACCAAGCTGTCTTTTTGTCTGTGCCCCCTCAAGGACCAAACTGTCTTTATGTCTGTGCCCCCTTAAGGACCAAGCTGTCTTTGTGTCTGTGACCCCTCAAGGACCAAGCTGTCTTTGTGTCTGTGCCCCCTCAAGGACCAAGCTGTCTTTGTGTCTGTGCCCCCTCAAGGACAAAGCTGTCTTTGTGTCTGTGCCCCCTCATGGACCACACCATAAGCTGTCTGTGCCCCCTCAAGGACCACGCCATAAGCTGTCTGTGTCCTCCTCAAGGACCACGCAGTAAGCTGTCTGTGTCCCCCTCAAGGACCACGCAGTAAGCTGTCTGTGCCCCCTCAAGAACCACGCAATAAGCTGTCTTTGTGTCTGTGCCCCCTCAAGGACCACGCCATAAGCTGTATGTGTCTGTGCCTCCCTCAAAGATCAAGCTGTCTTTGTGTCTGTGCCCCCCTCAAAGACCAAGCTGTCTTTGTGTCTGTGACCTCTCAAAAACCAAGCTGTCTTTTGTGTCTGTGCCCTCTCAAGGACCAAGCTATCCTTATGTCTGTGCCCCCTCAAGGACCAAGCTGTCTGTGCCCCCTCAAGGACCAAGCTGTCTGTGCCCCCTCAAGGACCAAGCTGTCTGTGCCCCCTCAAAGACCAAGCTGTCTGTGCCCCCTCCTAGACCAAGCTGTCTGTGCCCCCTCAAGGACCAAGCTGTCTGTGCCCCCTCAAGGACCAAGCTGTATGTATCTGTGCCCCCTCAAGGAGCAAGCTGTCTGTGCCCCCTCAATGACCTAGCTGTCTGAGTCCCCTCAATGACCAAGCTGTCTTTGTGTCTGTGCCCCCTCAAGGACAAAGCTGTCTTTGTGTCTGTGCCCCCTCAAGGACCAAGCTGTCTTTTAGTCTGTGCCCCCTCAAGGACCAAGCTGTCTTTTAGTCTGTACCCCTTCAAGGACCAAGCTGTCTTTGTGTCTGTGCCCCCTCAAGGACCAAGCTGTCTTTGTGTCTGTGCCCCCTCAAGGACCAAGCTGTCTTTGTGTCTGTGACCCCTTAAGGACCAAGCTGTCTTTGTGTCTGTGCCCCCTCACGGACCACGCCATAAGCTGTCTTTGTGTCTGTGTCCCCTCAAGGACCACGCCATAAGCTGTCTGTGCCCCCTCAAGAACCACGCCATAAGCTGTCTTTGTGTCTGTGCCCCCTCAAGAACATGGCCATAAGCTGTCTGTGTCTGTGCCCCCCTCAAGGACCAAGCTGTCTTTGTGTCTGTGCCCCCTCAAGGACCAAGCTGTTTGTGCCCCCTCAAGGACCAAGCTGTCTGTGTCTGTGCCCCCTCAAGGACGAAGCTGTCTGTGTCCCCTCCAGGACCAAGCTGTCTTAGTCTGTGCCCCATCCAGGACCAAGCTGTCTTAATCAGTGCCCCGTCAAGGACCAAGCTATCTTAGTCTGTGCCCCCTCAAGGACCAAGCTGTCTTTATGTCTGTGCCCCCTCAAGGACCAAGCTGTCTTTGTGTCTGTGCCCCCTCAATGACCAAGCTTTCTGTGCCCCCTCAAGGACCAAGCTGTCTGTGTCTGTGCCCCCTCAAGGACCAAGCTGTCTGTGTCTGTGCCCCCTTAAGAACCAAGCTGTCTTTGTGTCTGTGCCCCCTCAAGGACCAAGCTATCTTTGTGTCTGTGCCCCCTCAATGACCAATCTGTCTGTTCCCCCTCAAGGACCAAGCTGTCTTTGTGTCTGTGCCCCCTCAAGGACCAAGCTGTCTTTGTGTCTGTGCCCCTTCAAGGACCAAGCTGTCTGTGTCTGTGCCCCCTCAAGGACCAAGCTGTCTGTGTCCCCTCAAGGACCAAGCTGTCTGTGTCTGTGCCCCCTCAAGGACCAAGCTGTCTTTGTGTCTGTGCCCCCTCAAGGAACAAGCTGTCTTTGTGTCTGTGCCCCCTCAATGACCAAGCTGTCTCTGCCCCCTCAAGGACCAAGCTGTCTTTGTGTCTGTGCCCCATCAAGGACCAAGCTGTCTGTGTCTGTTCCCCCTCAAGGACCAAGCTGTCTGTGTCTGTGCCCCCTCAAGAACCAAGCTGTATGTGCCCCCTCAAGGACCAAGCTGTCTTTTTGTCTGTGCCCCCTCAAGGACCAAACTGTCTTTATGTCTGTGCCCCCTTAAGGACCAAGCTGTCTTTGTGTCTGTGACCCCCCAAGGACCAAGCTGTCTTTGTGTCTGTGCCCCCTCAAGGACCAAGCTGTCTTTGTGTCTGTGCCCCCTCAAGGACAAAGCTGTCTTTGTGTCTGTGCCCCCTCATGGACCACACCATAAGCTGTCTGTGCCCCCTCAAGGATCACGCCATAAGCTGTCTGTGTCCCCCTCAAGGACCACGCAGTAAGCTGTCTGTGTCCCCCTCAAGGACCACGCAGTAAGCTGTCTGTGCCCCCTCAAGGACCACGCAATAAGCTGTCTTTGTGTCTGTGCCCCCTCAAGGACCACGCCATAAGCTGTATGTGTCTGTGCCTCCCTCAAAGACCAAGCTGTCTTTGTGTCTGTGCCCCCCTCAAAGACCAAGCTGTCTTTGTGTCTGTGACCCCTCAAGGACCAAGCTGTCTTTTGTGTCTGTGCCCTCTCAAGGATCAAGCTATCCTTATGTCTGTGCCCCCTCAAGGACCAAGCTGTCTGTGCCCCCTCAAGGACCAAGCTGTCTGTGCCCCCTCAAGGACCAAGCTGTCTGTGCCCCCTCAAAGACCAAGCTGTCTGTGCCCCCTCCTAGACCAAGCTGTCTGTGCCCCCTCAAGGACCAAGCTGTCTGTGCCCCCTCAAGGACCAAGCTGTATGTATCTGTGCCCCCTCAAAGAGCAAGCTGTCTGTGCCCCCTCAATGACCTAGCTGTCTGAGTCCCCTCAATGACCAAGCTGTCTTTGTGTCTGTGCCCCCTCAAGGACAAAGCTGTCTTTGTGTCTGTGCCCCCTCAAGGACCAAGCTGTCTTTTAGTCTGTGCCCCCTCAAGGACCAAGCTGTCTTTTAGTCTGTACCCCTTCAAGAACCAAGCTGTCTTTGTGTCTGTGCCCCCTCAAGGACCAAGCTGTCTTTGTGTCTGTGCCCCCTCAAGGACCAAGCTGTCTTTGTGTCTGTGACCCCTTAAGGACCAAGCTGTCTTTATGTCTGTGCCCCCTCACGGACCACGCCATAAGCTGTCTTTGTGTCTGTGTCCCCTCAAGGACCACGCCATAAGCTGTCTGTGCCCCCTAAAGGACCACGCCATAAGCTGTCTTTGTGTCTGTGCCCCCTCAAGGACCACGCCATAAGCTGTCTGTGTCTGTGCCCCCCTCAAGGACCAAGCTGTCTTTGTGTCTGTGCCCCCTCAAGGACCAAGCTGTTTGTGCCCCCTCAAGGACCAAGCTGTCTGTGTCTGTGCCCCCTCAAGGACGAAGCTGTCTATGTCCCCTCCAGGACCAAGCTGTCTTAGTCTGTGCCCCCTCCAGGACCAAGCTGTCTTAATCAGTGCCCCCTCAAGGACCAAGCTATCTTAGTCTGTGCCCCCTCAAGGACCAAGCTGTCTTTATGTCTGTGCCCCCTCAAGGACCAAGCTGTCTTTGTGTCTGTGCCCCCTCAATGACCAAGCTTTCTGTGCCCCCTCAAGGACCGAGCTGTCTGTGTATGTGCCCCCTCAAGGACCAAGCTGTCTTTGTGTCTGTGCCCCCTCAAGGACCAAGCTGTCTTTGTTTCTGTGCCCCCTCAAGGACTAGCTGTCTGTGTCTGTGCCTCCTCAAGGACCAAGCTGTCTGTGTCTGTGCCCCCTCAATGACCAAGCTGTCTGTGCCCCCTTAAGGACCAAGCTGTCTTTGTGTCTGTGACCCTCAAGGACCAAACTGTCTTTATGTCTGTGCCCCCTCAAGGACCAAGCTGTCTTTGTGTCTGTGCCTCCTCAAGGACCAAGCTGTCTTTGTGTCTGTGCCCCCTCAAGGACCAAGCTGTCTTTGTGTCTGTGCCCCCTCAAGGACCACGCCATAAGCTCTCTGTGCCCCCTCAAGGACCACGCCATAAGCTGTCTGTGCCCCCTCAAGGACCACACCATAAGCTGTCTGTGTCCCCCTCAAGGACCACGCCATAAGCTGTCTGTGCCTCTCTCAAAGACCAAGCTGTCTGTGCCCCCTCAAGGACCAAGCTGTCTGTGCCCCCTCAAGGACCAAGCTATATGTGTCTGTGCCCCATGAAGGACCAAGCTGTCTGTGCCCCCTCAATGACCTAGCTGTCTGTGTCCCCTCAAGGACCAAGCTGTCTTTGTGTCTGTGCCCCCTCAAGTACCAAGCTGTCTTTGTGTCTGTGCCCCCTCATGGACCAAGCTGTCTTTGTGTCTGTGCCCCCTCAAGGACCAAGCTGTCTGTGTGTCTGTGTCCCTTCAAGGACCAAGCTGTCTGTGTCTGTGCCCCCTCAAAGACCAAGCTGTCTGTGTCCCCTCAAGGACTAAGCTGTCTGTGTCTGTGCCCCCTTAAGGACCACGCCATAATCTGTTTTTGTGTCTGTACCCCTTCAAGGACCACGCCATAAGCTGTCTTTGTGTCTGTGCCCCCCTCAAGGACCAAGCTGTCTTTGTGTCTGTGCCCCCTCAAGGACCAAACTGTCTTTGTGTCTGTGCCCCCTCAAGGACCATGCTGTCTGTGCCCCCTCAAGGACCAAGCTGTCTGTGTCTGTGCCCCCTCAAGGACCAAGCTGTCTTTGTGTCTGTGCCCCCTCAAGGACCAAGCTGTCTTTGTGTTTGTGCCCCCTCAAGGACCAAGCTGTCTTTGTGTCTGTGCCCCCTGAAGGACCAAGCTGTCTTTGTGTCTGTGCCCCCTCAAGGACCAAGCTGTCTTTGTGTCTGTGCCACCTCCAGGACCAAGCTGTCTTAATCAGTGCCCCCTCAAGGACCAAGCTATCTTAGTCTGTGCCCCCTCAAGGACCAAGCTGTCTTTATGTCTGTGCCCCCTCAAGGACCAAGCTGTCTTTGTGTCTGTGCCCCCTCAATGACCAAGCTTGCTGTGCCCCCTCAAGGACCAAGCTGTCTGTGTCTGTGCCCCCTCAAGGACCACGCTGTCTGTGTCTGTGCCCCCTTAAGAACCAAGCTGTCTTTGTGTCTGTGCCCCCTCAAGGACCAAGCTATCTTTGTGTCTGTGCCCCCTCAATGACCAAGCTGTCTGTTCCCCCTCAAGGACCAAGCTGTCTTTGTGTCTGTGCCCCCTCAAGGACCAAGCTGTCTTTGTGTCTGTGCCCCTTCAAGGACCAAGCTGTCTGTGTCTGTGCCCCCTCAAGGACCAAGCTGTCTGTGTCCCCTCAAGGACCAAGCTGTCTGTGTCTGTGCCCCCTCAAGGACCAAGCTGTCTTTGTGTCTGTGCCTCCTCAAGGAACAAGCTGTCTTTGTGTCTGTGCCCCCTCAATGACCAAGCTGTCTCTGCCCCCTCAAGGACCAAGCTGTCTTTGTGTCTGTGCCCCATCAAGGACCAAGCTGTCTGTGTCTGTTCCCCCTCAAGGACCAAGCTGTCTGTGTCTGTGCCCCCTCAAGGACCAAGCTGTATGTGCCCCCTCAAGGACCAAGCTGTCTTTTTTCTGTGCCCCCTCAAGGACCAAACTGTCTTTATGTCTGTGCCCCCTTAAGGACCAAGCTGTCTTTGTGTCTGTGACCCCTAAAGGACCAAGCTGTCTTTGTGTCTGTGCCCCCTCAAGGACCAAGCTGTCTTTGTGTCTGTGCCCCCTCAAGGACAAAGCTGTCTTTGTGTCTGTGCCCCCTAATGGACCACACCATAAGCTGTCTGTGCCCCCTCAAGGACCACGCCATAAGCTGTCTGTGTCCCCCTCAAGGACCACGCAGTAAGCTGTCTGTGTCCCCCTCAAGGACCACGCAGTAAGCTGTCTGTGCCCCCTCAAGGACCACGCAATAAGCTGTCTTTGTGTCTGTGCCCCCTCAAGGACCAAGCTGTCTCTTTGTCTGTGCCCCCTCAAGGACCAAACTGTCTTTATGTCTGTGCCCCCTCAAGGACCAAGCTGTCTTTTTGTATGTGCCCCCTCAAGGACCAAACTGTCTTTATGTCTGTGCCCCCTTAAGGACCAAGCTGTCTTTGTGTCTGTGACCCCTCAAGGACCAAGCTGTCTTTGTGTCTGTGCCCCCTCAAGGACCAAGCTGTCTTTGTGTCTGTGCCCCCTCAAGGACAAAGCTGTCTTTGTGTCTGTGCCCCCTCATGGACCACACCATAAGCTGTCTGTGCTCCCTCAAGGACCACGCCATAAGCTGTCTGTGTCCCCCTCAAGGACCACGCAGTAAGCTGTCTGTGTCCCCCTCAAGGACCACGCAGTAAGCTGTCTGTGCCCCCTCAAGGACCACGCAATAAGCTGTCTTTGTGTCTGTGCCCCCTCAAGGACCAAGCTGTCTTTGTGTCTGTGCCCCCTTAAGGACCAAGCTGTCTTTGTGTCTGTGCCCCCTCAAGGACCAAGCTGTCTTTGTGTCTGTGCCCCCTCAAGGACCAAGCTGTCTTTGTGTCTGTGCCCCCTCAAGGACGAAGCTGTCCTTGTGTCTGTGCCCCCTCAAGGACCACGCCATAAGCTGTATGTGTCCGCCTCAAGGACCACGCCATAAGCTGTCTGTGTCCCCCTCAAGGACCACGCCATAAGCTGTCTGTGCCTCTCTCAAAGACCAAGCTGTCTTTGTGTCTGTGCCCCCCTCAAAAACCAAGCTGTCTTTGTGTCTGTGACCCCTCAAGGACCAATTTGTCTTTTGTGTCTGTGCCTCCTCAAAGACCAAGCTGTCTGTTTCTGTGCCCCCCCTCCAAGGACCACGCCATAAGCTGTCTGTTTCCCCCCCCCCCCCCAAGGATCACGCAATAAGCTGTCTTTGCCCCCTCAAGGACCAAGCTGTCTGTGTCTGTGTCCCCTCAAGGACCAAGCTGTCTTTGTGTCTGTGCCCCCTCAAGGACCAAGCTGTCTGTGTCTGTGTCCCATCAAGGACCAAGCTGTCTTTGGGTCTGTGCCCCCCCCCCCTCCAAGACCACGCCATAAGCTGTCTTTGCGTCTGTGCCCCCTCAAGGACCACATCATAAGCTGTCTTTGTGTCTGTGCTCCTTCAAGAACCACGCTATTAACATTTATTTTGCCGTCCGTGGAACTTTCAATATTCTTCTGTAAAACCACTTTTCCGTAGCCTCCAATGATCCATGCACGTGCCTGATGATTGTCCATGACTCACTGCCATATGTTAGTAGTGACTGCATGTAGCATCCGAAACCTCGCTTCCTTACATTCAGTGATAGACTGTTGCACAAGATTCCTCTCTTACACTTGGAAGAATAATTTTGCCATGGCTATTCTGTTCTTTATTTCATTAGTGATGAACAGATGTGGGTGCCCGAGTATTGAAATGTGTGCATTTGTTTTCGTTCCCTCTCGTCCGCCTTCATACATCATTTTTGAGAATTATTTTCTTACTATTTTCGCTTTGAAGAACTACATGCTGACCAGTTCTTGTAACATTTGTTCAATGTTTCATATTTTGGATACTTTTTTTTTAGACTTACTTCACATTTTTCTAGACAAAGTTTTTCTCAAACTCCCGCTGCCAAGCCCTGAAAATGGTTTTTGCAAGTAGCAGGATGTCCGGAGAACGGAATGCGCTGTGTCGTAGTTTACAGCTTGACTGCAATATTTGCATCTTTCGGTCCAAGACATCCCACTGTAGCTGGCATTTTTGGGTACCAGATTAGCCTTCCCTCTACGATCCCTTTTCCTTAGCCAGTCTGCTCTGTTGCAGCCTGTTAAACAGGATTACTAAGTAGAGGTGTAGAAAGGTCTTGGCAGCTCTGGGTGTCAGGCCCTGACGCTAACAGTCAGCTACGGGTCGCTGACCGCTGTAGCTCATCCGCTGCTGAGCATCTTGAACCAAAAACAATTTGCGAATAAATCGTTTTCCTGGGAATAGAAGATTAAGATGTTCTTAATTAACCTGGGTGTCTATCTCTTAGTTCACTTGAAGTCGTCACTCCGTCTATGCTAATGACGCAATGCTTCTCTCGTGAAGCTGAATGCCTTGGCGAACACGTTCTAACGTGTGCTTTCTGGGAGAGGAGACTAACGTCTGGTCATGCAAAACATACTGATCAGACATGTTAGAGTCAGGTGAAATACACTGACCTTGACCTCCACTTCACTTCCAGGGTGTCCCTAGAGGCAGTCTAGCTATCGAGGTTGTGGACTATAATAGTGACACGCAGATGAAGCTAAGCATAGCACAACCTGGTCACCTTCATCAGCACGCTCATGAGAGGAAGGCTACTGCAACTCGCCACTTAACGTCCTTTTCAGTGCGTACAAAAGAGTAAACTTGTGGGCATTCAAAAACAAACAAAAACAACAGTATTTTCTCACCCCAAAAGCACATGTAACAGACAAAAAGTTCAGTTCCCGATTTCACTCACGTGTAGCAGGTACAATTTGTTTTGACCAATGGCAGACTGTGGTCAACATCAGGCCAGAAGGGCCCAAGTGCTGGTCTTAGTCGACCTGTACTTGTACAGGGAAGACGTCCTTGGGCGACCTGTACTTGTACAGGGAAGACGTCCTTGGGCGACCTGTACTTGTACAGGGGAGACGCCCTTGGGCAGGTCCCAGCTCTGGCGTGAGCTGACTGTAGCCGGGAGGAAGATTTCCTGCTTAGCTGGCTAGGCTCGAGCAGTTTATTATTCCGCTGCGTTTTGACAAGTGCCGCGAAGGGTCGTTAACCGATGTGCATTTAATAGACTCAAACACTAGAGCTAAGTAGGCTCGCAGACTGTTTGGCACTATCTAATATGCTCTTAACAAACCATCTAACCATGGCCGGTGTTAATGACATGTCTCATGCTCATTATGACATGTTCTCTGTGGGGCAGTGGTTCTATTCGTGCCCTTATGTACAAAGACCCCGGCGGACCACTTGGACACATGTACGTGTGTCCAATTTGAAACTTTCAGAACATATATTTCAGTCTGCAGTGCCTTGTTCGCAGTTAACCGTTAATCTCTTATGGGTAAGCGAACAGGTAGTGCAGACCTTCAACAGACTTAACGCTGGTTGGGAAGGGAGTGTTAGAGGCTTCTGTACACTAACCCACAGATTGTTCGAGAAGAGGTGGCCAGTTCCATTCAACAGACTTAACCACTGGTTGGGAATGAAGTGTTAGAGGCTTCTGTACACTAACCCACAGATTGTTCGAGAAGAGGTGGCCAGTTCCATTCAACAGACTTAACCACTGGTTGGGAAGGGAGTGTTAGAGGCTTCTGTACACTAACCCACAGATTGTTCGAGAAGAGGTGGACAGTTCCATTCAACAGACAACCGCTGGTTGGGAATGAAGTGCTAGAGGCTTCAGTAAATTAATTAAGCCACAGCTTGTGAAGTGGGGTAGCCAGTTCCCTTCCTCGCTGCCTTAGCCTTCCCTAACCGCAAAACATGTACCCATTTACAGCTGAGTGGGAGCATTACGGTTGTGGGAGATAAACCTCGTACCTTTGCCGCGAAAAGCTAGTACTCTGGCATTAAGTTAAACAGGCGCTTGTCTCGATAAGAAAGGGACAGTAAGATTCACTTGTTCTGTTCTAGATCAATGTCACTGCACTCAGAGCAGACCCATAGGTGCCCAGTCGCTCTCTGCAAATGACGAATAGGCTGTACACATTCCTACTTTATCCTCTCAGGCGCCCCTCACTACTGGACCAGTGAACGATTTCAAAATCCTGTAATCTGTGCCTTGTTGGTTCACTGATTCTAATAACTTCATCCAAGAGGTGGTCGTTGTTCGACTTTAAACGGCCACTTCTATCCATATCCAATATCCTCACTGTAGGTGCCTCCGAGGCCAGGATGTCAGCTCTTTCAGTCTCGCAAATCCCAGCATGGCCTGGACAGAAGATCCACACACGTTCTCGGAGGTTGGAAGCTTCTATGTCAGGAGGCAGAAAAAGGCCGACTGCACCTCCACGCATGTTGCTAAAGGCGACTACTGAGAAAATAAAGATATAAAACAAACTCCTTCACAAAGTAGGCCAACTGTAGTGGGGGCGCTATTCTCTAGCTGGAGTGGCGGGAACGCTATTTTCCAGCTGGAGTGGCGGGAACGCTATTCTCCAGCTGGAGTGGCAGGAACGCTATTCTCCAGCTGGAGTGGCGGCGCTATTCGTCATTATCATTCAAACTAAATTTCTTCTGATCTCCGGGTCGGCTAGTCTCTCTTCTGATGGGCAAAAAGTGAAATGAGTAGCCTGCCGATAAAGCGAACACACAAGTCAACCTCACCTCCAAGTGGTCCACACTGGGAAACTATGGCCGCGAGGCAAACGAGGCAATGGCTCGCCTGTGGAGACGGGCTCCTCCAGGTCAGATGCAGATGTTGGCCCTCACCGGCTTGGAGATGAGATGGGCTCCGCCAAGAGAAAACCTCCCGAGATTCACACATGAGGACACAACCACAATCAAACATACCGGCTCGGTCGTAGCCCGGGTTAACAATAACCGCGCTTGCCGTTCCACGCCAGGTCGGAGGCGATAAGTGTGCTGCTGGTGAAACCATCAAACTGAGGAAAGACAAGCTCACAATAGGTACGTGGAATGTTAGAACACTGAACCCATGTGGCAAAATCAATGAGCTAATGCACGAGATGGAGAACTACCGGTGGAACATCCTTGGTATATGCGAGGCTCGATGGAAAAGCTTTGGAGATTTTACAACGGAGGAGGGCCACAAGTTCTACTACAGTGGCAGGGAGGACAAACATTTACACAGTGGGGATACTGGTGCATAAAGACACAGCCAGATGCATATTGGGTTGCCGTCCAATATCTAGCAGTTTTATCATCTTACGGCTAAAGGCAGCACCGTTTAATATTACCATAATACAGTGCTATGCACCCACTGCAGACTACGAAGATTGCGAAATAGAGGCATTCTATGATCAACTTCAAAGTCTGATACACGAAACGCCAAAAAAAAGACATTGGTAGTCCAAGGTGATTGGAATGCAAAAATTGGAGAAGATGCAGTCCACGACTGGAGGGGAACATGTGGCCCATACGGAAATAAAGAAACCAATGACCGGGGCCTCAGACTTCTAGAATTTGCAAGATGCAATCAGCTGTTGGTGGCAAATACGTTTGGGTTAAACAAGCCGTCGAGACGCTGGACATGGCATAACCCAAGCAATGAAGTGCATAGCCAGATTGACTATATACTGGTCGTCCAGAGGAGGTTCCGATCGAGCATCAACACCGACAAAACAAGAAGTTTTCCCGGAGCTGATATAGGAAGCGACCACGATCTGGTTATGATGACCATACGGCTGCGATTGAATGGAGTCGCAAAGAAGGATGTGACCAGGCTAAAGTTTGACCTGGACAAACTAATGAACCCAAAAATCACCGAAGTGTTCCAAGCAAGGGTGGTAGGAAGATTTGCGCCACTGTTGGCTCTCAGAGAGCGACTGGATACAGATAAAGTTACAGAGTCTCTTAACGCAGCTCTCATAGATACTGCAACCGAGATCCTGGGATGCCAACAAACAAAAAAGAAGCCGTGGGTGACCAAAGACATTCTAGACCTTTGTGATAAAAAGACGGTCACTGAAAAAACACAATCACCCACCGGAGGAGGTCGGCAGCTCCTGGATAAGTAGATCTCATAGAAAAAGAAAATAAATAAGGACAAAAAATAATGAAATTCCTACCCAATATGCCACATACCTTCCCCAGGCCTAGCACGCCGCAGGCAATAAAATTGTTGAAGGAGTGTCTGACCCTGACACAACATCCTGGTCAGAATGTTGTGTCTGACTGGACTAATAATAGAACTAAGGAATAAACTTATAGTGCATTTTGAAATTTAAAAAATTGAATGATTTCTTATATTATTGTTGCGTCTTTTAGAAAAGTGAAATCTTTCTTACAATGTTGCTGAATGCCCACAACAAGTAAGATTACGCTTCTATGAGGCATAAAAAGGATGTTAAATGGCGAGTTGCAGTAGCTTTCCTCACATCCAGAGCATGCAGATGAAGGTGGACAGGGATCCTTTAGGCGGCTGTACTAAGCTTGACGTTTTCTGCGTGGTGCCCAATGCAACTAGGACCATGTCGATCCCGCACCTCAAAGCTGCCATGAAAACAGCCCATTTCTAGGGAGAACTGCAAGGAAGTCAAGGTGGGGGACGACAGTATATTTTACCTGATCCTGACTAACATACCCATTTCAGTATGTTTTGCCTGAGCAGACGTTAGTCACCTCTCCTCAAATGCAATAGGTAGGAAGATATAAAGAAATGGACAAGATCAATCCTGTCAGACTACATCATCGGTGCATTCGATGTTGAGATAGTAGCTGATCTGACCAGCAGAGAAGCCCAAAAGCATTTTCATGGCATAAAATATTTAACAGATGTTAGTAACTAATATATCTATACAGTATAGTTAGTAAATTATATTATTCAAGCAGCTACATATTCGGTATACCTTCGACCTTTCATGACCATTGGCTCAGGCTGAAGGTCATGGTAATAGCTCACCGAAAGGTTATTTTTATTACCTCCAAGTTGGAGAATGTCGTCACATGATCTTTGTGGAAATAATGAATTTGAACATTAGATGACACTACATTAACAATTGAAAACAAAAAACAGATAAGTCTGTCTTAAATCACTATCTACCTATGTTTAAAAGTAATCTGCCAAAAAAAAACATTTTCTTTATCGTCTTTTCCTGATGACGAAGTGTAATCAGTGTCAGGTGAAATATAGGGAACTAAGATGAAGCACAGTGAATGAACTGACAGGAGCGCAGTGAATGATGTGTGGTCAAAGAACTGGTAACACCAAGACAAAGCTGGAACCTTATGATCCATGATAAAAACGGCAAGTGTCTCATTGAGGGAAATGACGTACTGGCGAGAGGACTGTAACACAAACAAATACAGAGGATAACCAACTGATAACGAAGGAAGAGGTAATTGCAGCGGTAAAGACACTGAGAAGAGGGAAGGCGGCCGGCGTGGACAATATACCAGCAGAGCTCTTACAAGCAGGTGGAGATGTAGTGGTGGAAGGCCTGACACACATCTGTAACAAAATATGGGCGACAGGAAACTAGCCGGACTTATGGACGAAATCAATAGGTATACCGTTACATTGGACGAAATCAATAGTTATACCGTTACATTGGACGAAATCAATAGTTATACCGTTACATAAGTTTGGAAACCTAAAGCTGTGTCAAAACTACAGAACAATAAGCCTCATTAGCCACCCTAGCAAGGTCATGCTTAGATTAATCCTCGACCGATTGAAACCCCAAGCAGATAACATTATTGCCGAGGAGCAAGCAGGGTTCAGACAGGGAAGAAGCACTACAGAACAGATATTTAATTTAAAGCTGCTAAGCGAGAAATATCTACAACAGCAGCAAACACTGTATCACGTATTTGTGGATTTTAAGAAGGCGTTTGATAGGGTATGGCATAAAGCGCTTTGGGCAACCATGAAGATGTATAATATCAACGGAAATATAACGGTCCTTGAACACCTGTATAACAAGGCGTCTAGTCCAGTTCTTGTGAATGGGAAGCCAGGATACTGGTTTCGCACATCAGTTGGTGTGAGACAGGGGTGTACACTCTTCCCAACTCTTTTCAATATATTCCTTGAAGGAATTGTGAGTGAGGCACTTGGAGGTCACGTTGGTACTGTCAAGATAGGGGGCCGAACGATTACCAACCTTCGTTTTGCCGATGATATCGAACGGTTGGCGGGCTCAGAAGCAGAACTCCAGGAATGGGTCAGAAGGCTAGATGAAACAGCTCTTGACTATGGGTATGGAGATAAACGCTGGAAAGAAAATTAATGACCAACAACGCTACGGGCTTCAACAGCAAGATAAAAGCTAATGGTCAGGAACTCAAAGTGGTTGACCGTTTTAAATATCTTGGTTCGATTGTCAGTGATGAAGGATCAAAATGTGAAGTGTTGGCCAGAATAGCACAGACAATAGCGGCGCTTGCACGGCTTAAATAAAAACTGGCAAGAAACGGTTAGCACTAAGCACGAAAATCAGATTACTGCATACACTGGTCCTGTCAATATTCCTCTATTCGTGTGAGACATGGACAGTTACAGCTGACCTTCAACGAAGGTTACAGGCCTTGGAGATGAGATGTTTCCGAAAACTTTTAAACGTCACGTTCAAAGATCGAGTTACAAAAGAGGAAATTTCAGATAGAATTACAACAGCAATAGGGCCTTTCTAAGATCTCTTGGCAACTGTCAAAAGAAGGAAACTCACTTGGTACGGTCACATATCGAGATCAAGTGGTCTTGCAAACAGTCCTCCACGGGAAGGTACATGGCAGACGACGAAGAGGCCGGCCCAAAAAGAGATGGAAGGACAACATAAAAGAATGGACCAGTCTCCGACCAGAAGAGTCACAGGCAGCGGCATCTGACAGAGGGATGGCGTGGAGTTGTGAGGATGTCTTCATATGTGCCCCAACGACCTCATCGGTTACGGGATGACCTGACCTGACCTGAACAAATAATTAGAAAATTAATGTTACCATCGTTTCTACCGACAGGAGATTTCTGTGACGTAGGAATGGCGTCCATGCGATTGTCCAATGACCTGGATGATTCGATGGGGGAACTAAATCCAGAAAAGAATAACCAGAAAAACAAGAGCATGGCCGATAAGGCAGTGGTAAGAAAAGACATATTTATTCCGATTGTTCTATACGCAGGTCCACAAGCTCCAGTTCTTGACAGTTTCCACAGTTCTGCCTCAGCTCTGAATCACATGGGGAGGAAGGGACAGTAAGATTCACTTGTTCTGTTCTAGATCAATGTCACTGCACTCAGAGCAGACCCATAGGTGCCCAGTCGCTCTCTGCAAATGACGAATAGGATGTACACATTCCTACTTTATCCTCTCAGGCGCCCCTCACTACTGGACCAGTGAACGATTTCAAAATCCTGTAGTCTGTGCCTTGTTGGTTCACTGACTCTAATAACTTCATCCAAGAGGTGGTCGTTGTTCGACTTTAAACGGCCACCTCTATCCATATCCAATATCCTCACTGTAGGTGCCTCTTAGGCCAGGATGTCAGCTCTTTCAGTCTCGCAAATCCCAGCATGGCCTGGACAGAAGATCCACACACGTTCTCGGAGGTTGGAGGCTTCTATGTCAGGAGGCAGAAAAAGGCCGACTGCACCTCCACGCATGTTGCTAAAGGTGACTACTGAGAAAATAAACATATAAAACAAACTCCTTCACAAAGTAGGCCAACTGTAGTGGGGGCGCTATTCTCTAGCTGCGTGCCCACGCCTGGGTAGATCTGAACCACATCGTGAGGTCTAGCATCGCGTGCCCACGCCTGGGTAGATCTGAACCACATCGTGAGGTTTAGCATCTCGTGCCCACGCCTGGATAGCTCTGAACCACATCGTGAGGTTTAGCATCGCCTGCCCACGCCTGGGTAGATCTGAACCACATCGAGAGGTTTAGCATCTCGTGTCCACGCCTGGGCAGCTCTGAACCACATCGTGAGGTTTAGCATCGCCTGCCCACGCCTCGGTAGATCTTAACCACATCGTGGGGGTCTAGCATCGCGTACCCACGCCTGGGTAGCTCTGAACCACATCGTGAGATTTAACATCGCGTGCCCACGCCTGGGTAGATATGAACCACATCGAGAGGTTTAGCATCTCGTGTCCACGACTGGGTAGCTCTGAACCACATCGTGAGGTTTAGCATCGCCTGCCCACGCCTGGGTAGATCTGAACCACATCGTGAGGTCTAGCATCGCGTGCCCACGCCTGGGTAGATCTGAACCACATCGTGAGGTTTAGCATCGCGTGCCCACGCCTGGGTAGCTCTGAACCACATCGTGAGGTTTAGCATTGCGTGCCCACGCCTGGGTAGATCTGAACCACATCGTGAGGTTTAGCATCGCGTGCCCACACCTGGGTAGCTCTGAACCACATCGTGAGGTTTAGCATTGCGTGCCCACGCCTGGGTAGATCTGACCACATCGTGATGTTTAGCATCGCGTGCCCACGCCTGGGTAGATCTGAACCTAATCGTGCGGTTTAGCATCGCGTGCCCACGCCTGGGTAGCTCTGAACCACATCGTGAGGTTTAGCATTGCGTGCCCACGCCTGGGTAGATCTGAACCACATCGTGATGTTTAGCATCGCGTGCCCACGCCTGGGTAGATCTGAACCACATCGTGAGGTTTTGCATCTCGTGTCCACGCCTGGATAGCTCTGAACAACATCGTGAGGTTTAGCATCACGTTCCCACGCCTGGGTAGCTCTGAACCACATCGTGAGGTTTTTGCATCATTGCAAAACATGTGATTTCTTATGATTCTAAATTTTTTCTCCCGCGTGGACAATTCGTACGGCCTGACCATTAATACGCCAAAGCTAAATTTATGGATTCCCCTTTTCTTCCATATCAACGTAGCCCCTCTCTTGTGCCCAATACCTTACTGGTTAACTTGGAAAAGGCCCTAAGTTGTTTTCCAATGTTCACATTGTATCCCCCCAGCTAAGACATGCTACGAGGTGTGACCGTCCTATTGCAACCTGAGTACTGTTGGTCTGGTGATGCTATCTCTCCCCCTTTCCTTCTCAACAATCACAAAAATAAACCCCTATCCCCGACTTTAGCTACAAGTTTTCGAATAATTCCCAAGTTTGACGCGCGAGGTTCAAGTGTCCATCACTTACAGAAACAGTAATAACTTATTTTTTTCTTCTTCGTTCTCAAACTACTCCCGCTATCAAGCCATGAAAGCAGCTTTGCAAGTAGAAGGATGTAGTCCAGACAACAGAATGCGTTTTATCGTTTAGTATCGTATAGTTTACAGCTTGACTGTGATGTCTGCACGTTTCGGTCCAACACATCCGACCTTTTGAGTACTGGGTTAGCCTTCCTTCTTCGATCCCTTCTCCTTAGCCAGCCTGCTCTACTGCAGCCTGTTATCCAGGATCATCTCGAAGGTGTAGAAGGGTCTTGGCAGCTCTGGTTTGCTGACCCTGACGCCTGCAGTAAGCCATGGGTCGCTGACCGCTGCAGCTCATGCACTGCTCAGCATCTTGATACCATAACTATGATTAATAGTCGAAAGTAAGATAATTTTTGTCCGTTACCTAGTCAAGAGAAAGTTGACTTGATTTCAGACAATGACATTTTACATTAGGAACAAGGTCGGCTTTGTTAGAAATTACTGACATAGTTACACTTCGTCTGATATCTGGGATAGTCAGTTTTGTCATTCAATTTGCCTTCAATGGCCCCCTGGTTTTGGATCCATGATCGAGATCCCAGTGATCCTGTCTCAACTACTATGAGGATCACGTCGATTTCTCCACTTCGTTAGCCAGACTGCCACGAAGCAGTCTGGTTTTAGTGTGACCTGCATGTAAGTGATACTGGGGTCTTGATCAGTATATTTTATCTGACCAGACAGTCTCCACTCCCCATACTTCAAAATAGATGACAAAAAGATGTTTCCTGACGTCATTTATCTTCAGCTTCCTCGCCCCTCCCACCCCTCCTCTTCGGCGTCCGACTTCATCACAAACTATAGACTAGACTCCTCCTCTCTCTCCTTCCCTCACTCTCTTGAGTGACGTCAATTGTGAACGGACAACAACCATGTCTTTCTTTAGAATATCTAGAGCTGGTCATACCACAGCTAACTCTAGTAGGCCATGCACAGACTGTCATAATAACAATTACTATAATTATCATCTGCTATTAAAATGACATTCATCATCTACATTATCAACAATTACGGCATAATCTCACATCCAACACTGCAGCATAATTGATAATTCGCCTTTTCGCTCCATGAAAGTTTAGTTTAGTTGGAAGAATCAACGTCATTGCACACGGTTTAATATCACTCTTGTTTCAATTGACTCTATCCAACAATATCACTCTTGTTTCACTTGACTCTTTCACTTGACTCTGTCCAACAATATCACTCTTGTTTCACTTGACTCTGTCCAACAATATCACTCTTGTTTCACTTGACTCTGTCCAACAATATCACTCTTGTTTCACTTGACTCTTTCACTTGACTCTGTCCAACAATATCACTCTTGTTTCACTTGACTCTGTCCAACAATATCACTCTTGTTTCACTTGACTCTTTCACTTGACTCTGTCCAACAATATCACTCTTGTTTCACTTGACTCTGTCCAACAATATCACTCTTGTTTCACTTGACTCTGTCCAACAATATCACTCTTGTTTCACTTGACTCTTTCACTTGACTCTGTCCAACAATATCACTCTTGTTTCACTTGACTGTCCAACAATATCACTCTTTTTTCACTTGACTCTGTCCAACAATCACACTCTTGCACAACTTTCACATGCGCCATGATGATGAGGCCCTTCCATTGCACTTTGGTTGGGATGGCTTCTCAGAGCGCACAAACCTAGCATAGGTACATACAGACGCACACTCTCATACACATACACATGAGGGTGTACACTTTCTCCAACTCTTTTCAATATATTCCTTGAAGGAATTATGAGAAGCACTTGGAGGTCACGTTGGTACTGTCAAGATATGGGGGCCGAACGATTACCAACCTTCGTTTTGCAGATGATATCGACGGGTTGGCGGGTTCAGAAGCAGAACTCCAGGAATGGGTCAGAAGGCTCGATGAAACAGCTCTTGACTATGGTGTGGAGATAAACTCTGGGAAGACAAAATTAATGATCAACAACGCCACGGGCTTCAACAGCAAAATAAAAGCTAACGGTCAGGAACTCGAAGCGGTTGACCGTTTTAAATATCTTGGGTCGATTGTCAGTGATGAAGGATCAAAATGTGAAGTGTTGGTCAGAATAGCACGGACAATAGCGGCACTTGCACAGCTTAACAAAATCTGGCAAGATAAACGGTTAGGACTAAGCACAAAAATCAGATTAATGCGTACACTGGTCCTGCCAATATTCCTCTATGTGTGTGAGATATGGACAGTTACAGCTGACCTTCAACGAAGGATGCCGGCCTTGGAGATGAGATGTTTCCGAAAACTTTTAAACGTCACGTACAAAGATGAGTTACAAACGAGGAAATACCAGATAGAATTACAACAGCAATAGGGCCTTTCAAAGATCTCTTGGCAACTGTCAAAAGAAGGAAACACTTGGTACGGTCACATATCGAGATCAAGTGGTCTTGCAAACAGTCATCCACGGGAAGGTGCATGGCAGACGACGAAGAGGTCGGCCCAAAAAGAGTTGGGAGGACAAAATAAAAGAATGGAACAGTCTTCGACCAGAAGTCACAGGCAGCGGCATCTGACAGAGAGGGATGGCGTGGGGTTGTGAGGATGTCTTCATGTGTGCCCCAACGACCTCACCGGTTACGGGATGACCTGACATACATCCAAGCACTGGTTTGTTGTCTTAATCTCGTCCAATTGACCACGGTCTGGGGTGAAATAGGCGCGCCTCCGCCAGTAGAAACTAGTGAAGCAAACACGTAAAATAAAAATATCAAGAAACAGGCCAACGAATGCGCCAGATAGTAGATGGTCAAATTTCTAATGCGGATAAGATTTCGTCAGATCACAAAGGGTGAGAGACTGGCGCTCAGTCCTCTGTGGTGCGGACGATAATCTGAGGTCCCATGTTCGTAAAAGAACTGGCAGTACAAAATCAAAAAAGATCAGGCTGTTTGCCGATGTCCGGGAACAACAATTATACAACTAACGGGATCAAGATGCCGAGCAGCGCATGAGCTGCAGAGGTCAGCGACCCATAGCTGACTGCTAGCGTCAGGGCCAGAGAAACAAGAGCTGCCAAGACCCTTCTACACTTCCACGCAGTGATCCTGGGTAACAGGCTGCAGCAGGGCAAACTGGCTAAGGAGAAGGGATCGAAGAGGGAATGCTAACCCGGTACTCAAAAAATGCTTGCTCAAGTCGGATGTGTTGGACCGAAAGGTGCAAATATCGCAGTCAAGCTGTAAACTAAGACAACGCATTCCGTTCTCTGGACTACATTTTGCTACTTAAGCCCATTTAAGGTTTGGATTGAGAACGAAAGAAGCCAAGCCATATAACTAACGCATTCCTACACAATAGAAGCCTGCATGTAGGCCAGAAGGACGTCCCCACACCATTTGGAGTATTGTTTGTTTGCACGTTCAGTTGTATGTAGAGATCTGAACATCTACACGCCGAAGCGCCAAAGATGCAGCAGTGTGTAGAAGAGAGGACAGGGTCTTGCTCTATCTAATCTAACTAGGTCGCTCTTCATCTACACATCTTAAATCTAACATCTAAATGATCTAACACAAAAACTTCAAACAAATTCTTTATTCCTTACTAAACTGGCACTCTATTCACAACTCCCTCACTCCTATCCAGGGATTACCTAATGTAACAAGCTGTACTCCTACACTTATATTGTTAACAGTCACCTTTCCCGTGCTTGGCCTGCCGTGACGTACCGCGATTTACGGTTCGAGCGCCATTACAGGCTGCTGAATTGTGTTGCTCCCAATTTATTTATGTATGTTATACCAGGATTATCCCGCGATATTCTCGTTCATTCTTGGGATATAATTGTGCATAATTTAGATACGTATGTGAAAGTTAACTGGGCCTGTGTTTCCGACCTGTGTTTCCACTGTTTAGGATCGTGGAAAGTGCATTTCTGATTTCCCAATTCACTAAAGGATCACACCTACCCACGTACGGGGATCTGGGTCATGTTTACGGTCAGAAAATCACCAGTGCATGACGCGATAACGACCCTGCCATGAACCGACCCTGCCATGAACCGACCAGCGGGAGAAAATGGTTTAACAGCAGCCGTGAAAACCATCAAATATTCAAGAACCCATCTCTTAGGGCTACGGCTCGCAATATCATCATGCACAAACAAACTACTCAATCATCTGCGGGAACACATCCTCCAAAAAAACTTGTCCGCACAAAATAGAACAGTCCGCACAAAATAGAACAGTCCGCACAAAATTGAACAAGGAAGTCAAAAACTAAAAGGGGGAAAAGAGGTGGAATAAGAATATTTAGAAAAATCCACACGGTACTCGGCACTACAAATGTAACAGTTCCCGTCGGAGCAAGGGGAGTTTAGGATGCCTGAACATGTTAAAGCTTAAAGCTACCTGAATGCATGTCAAGGTCAGTCATCGTCTCAGCAAAGGAGAACAGAGTTGGGTTAAGGAATGTGGACAGGTAGAAACTGACCACTGGCCTTCCAATTTTCGTAGGGGGAGATTGATTGACATACGAAATTGGCAGCGGTGCTTGCTGCGAGAGAATGAGTGACAGGTGTGCAAAGTGTTTCGTTCCAATTGGGACTGAAGATGGCTATCACCTGAGATCGATTGGTCAAGCTCTGGCCTTGCTTGAGCATATATAACTCGAGACAAAGTTTAGCTCGAGAGGCTGGATAGAGGGGTGGAGAGAGGCTGTATATGGAGGAGAGAGAGAGAGAGAGAGAGAGAGAGAGAGAGACTGAATGTAGATAGTATGTTTAACTCACCGACTTAGATAGAGGAGCGATTGATAGACAGTTGGACGAATGTTTAGTGATATAACAGGATCGCTCAAATAGGTGAATGAGTTTTGCATTAATAGATAATCTGAAAGTGTGTTTGTAAGCAAGGACACATTGTGAACGAGTTATGTCGAGATCGCCCACCTGAGGGGATTTCGGTGAGGAAGAGTATTTGATAAGGTGTATTGAAGACGCAGTTAAGGCGATGTGTGTGTGATGTAATTGCAAGGCAATAGAACTGGGTTTTAGATAGTCGGGAATTCCATCAATAGCTAATGCTTACAATTCCCGTTTTAGTAGAATGTTTAGTTAAGATATGTATTATATTGTGTTATGTAATTTCTCGACTCATTCTATGATATGAGTATGATATAATAAATATGCCACCTGCTGTGTGATATGTCATTTACTGAGTATGGTCATGATGATGTGGATGAGTGTGAGAATGTTCTAAGTTAGAATAACGGTCAGGGCAAACAGTGGGGTGTGCTACACAAAGACAGCCACAAATATCACACCGACACATACGATAAGGAGTACTCATCAAACTCTCCCTCCTCGCGAGGCAGCGGAGTACAGGGTTCCCTCTCTGGATCCCAAATGGACCTTGTCAACCCACCCTCCGTCCAGGCAACACAGTTGCGCACAAAGTATGAGACTAAAGATAGGCCAAGGAAGAGTTTGGGTCAGAGAAGTGGGAATTAAGTAGTGGAAAAGCAAAATTTAAATGATGCAGCAAGAGCAAAAAGTGGAAAAACAACAAAATTGCAAACTAAAATGTTTTTATGCAAATGTGAGAAGCATAGTAAATAAAAGAGAAGAACTGGAACTGTATATAGAGGAAGAAAACCCAGATATAATAGGGTTAACAGAATCATGGATATATGAGGACATTGCAGATGGTGAACTTGAAATAGAGGGATATACAATGTTAAGGAAAGATAGGATAGTTGGAGACAAGGCGAGGGAGGGGGTGTTTTATTATACTGTATAAATTGTGTTAATATAACCAGCAGAGAGGATTTATCATGTGGTAACAAAAATGAAGTGTATGGGGAGAAATAGAAAGTGGGGGTGAAAAAACAGTGATTGGAATATGCTTTAGATCAAGTCAAAAGGAGGAAGATGAGCTGATTAGTAGCGTAGTAAAGACAAGTGATAGAAAATTATTATTAATGGGGGATTTCAACTTTCCAGAAATAAAATGGGATATGGCAGAAGCACTTGTAGAGTTAAAACCTTTTGTTAAGTGCATAACTGACAATTGTTTAATTCAACATGTAGATGCAGCCATCAGAGGAAAAAACATACGACCTAGTTTTTACTACAGAAGAAAATATGATTGAAAACATTACCGTTGGGGAACTGTTACAAGTGACCATCAAATCATCCGATGGAATCTTATTGCAGAGAAAGAAGTAAACAAACGTGAACATATGACTACTCAAGACAGATGTTAAGAGGATGAAAGAGGCAGTGAACCACTTAATCTGGGAAGATATTGTCGGAGCAATGTGTTCCATATAGGGAGGTAAAACCCAAGCGTAAAAAGTGGATAACTAAAATTGTACTTAAATGTAGAAGAGCTAAAACTAAAGCATGGAAAAAATATAGAGGCAGGTAAATCAAAAGAAACATTTAAAATATTTCGACAAGCAATACATATCTCTGAAAGCGAGTAGAACAGCAAAAATAGACTTAGAAAAGAAACTTGTTCAGAGGATCAAGACTGATAGTAAAAGCTGCTTTTCTTATGTTAGAAATAAACAGATCGAAGGACAAAGTGTGCCCTCTCATAGACAGCACAGGGAAAATAATAAGTGAAAATAGGGAGGCAGCAAATTTACTCAGATCACTACGTTGGCACAGTGTACACAAGAGGACTGCTCCAAGATCCCAGAGCCTGTAGATATTTTTAAGAGACATGGATACAGCAGGATTAGGATCAATCTGTATTACAGAGGAAATGGTTTTAAAAAAATTGGAGGGGTTGAAAGTGGATACATGTCCAGGTCAAGATGGTATTCATCCAAAATTGCTGTTTGAAATTAGAAACCAATTAGCAAAACCATTGGCTATATTATGTTCTCAATCACTTGCACAGGGGATTGTTCCACGGGATTGGAAAGATGCGGGAGTGATCCCCTTATTCAAAAAGGGCAAAAAAGCAGATCCAGCAAACTATAGACCTGTGAGCTTAACGAGCATAGTATGTAAATTGTGAGTCAATAATTAAAGAAAACATTGTAATGCATTTAGATAAATTTAATCTAATTAGAAAGTCAGCATGGCTTTACTAGAGGGAGATCATGCTTAACAAATCTATTAGAATTCATGGAGGAGGTTACCAAAATGTTTGATGAAGGGGAGCCAGTGGACGTTATTTATCTGGATTTTGCAAAGGCCTTTGATAGAGTACCTTAAAGATTATTTGGAAAGTTAAAATCACATGGTGTAGGTGGGGAAGTAGCCAAATGGATTGAAAATTGGTTAACGGGAAGAAGGCAAAGGGTTGGTATAATAAGGAGTACTGTGAGTGGTGTGAAGTGAAAAGTGAAGTGCCACAGGGCTCGGTTTTGGGACCAATTTTATTCTTGATATATATATATATAAATGATTTGGACATAGGTATGGGATCCATTATTGCAAAATTTGCTGATGACACAAAACTATGCAGTAGTATCTCATCTAAAGCAGAAGTGGATATATTGAGGTCAGATTTAGATAAAATTCGAGAATGGTCTGTAATCTGGCAAATGGAGTTTAATATAGATAAATGTACAGTCTATCCATCTACTCAGAGCCAGACGCGCGAGACAAAGGCGGGAAGAGGATACTCGGAAATGCTGTAAAAAAGGAAGCACAAGCAACAGTGTAAAGTATCAGTATGCTATTTTATAAATATTGATGAATCAAAACGTTGTTGGAAAACAGTCAAGGTCAGAACCTTGCAAGTAAAATCAAATAGATAAAAAAAAAAAAGAAATCTTCCAAATCAGAACAATACTTTTATAGAATTGGACCATATTGAACCACTGAACCTCACGAAAGATTAAAAATTCCACAAAGCACAAGCAAAGTGAAAATAACACAAAATGAAAATAATACAATAGAGCTGCAGAGGCCTACACAAAAACTTTAAGCCATACCTAGGACTGGCCAATCTGGGAAAAGAAACAATAATATATGCGATTCAAGAAACCATGCTCAACCCAACCAAAAGACTCAATATTGTTTCTGAGATACAAGAAGATGAATGGAAAAGTTTATGAAAAAATTGTAATATTTGCACTTTCCCGGATAAGGCCTAGGCGCTCCGATGGAAAACCATGGAAACAATAACAAAGAATCGATACTGTGTTTACAATATCGACACAACTGTTGGTTTCCAATTCAAGCGTAGTTCTGTCATCTAAAACAAGTAAAATGGGCGGATGTACAAGATAAAGATCTCTCCCAACAACCTACTTCACCTTTCCCCAAAAAAGTCGACCTGGCCCAATCGGCGGAAAAATAATAAATCGTTCAAAAGCCATTTGTGATCTAGCATGCGGTGCTTTTACCGGCAAAAATCGTGTATAGATGGACGTGACGAATCCAGCAGTATAAAAATGACTATTGGTAGGGTCACCGTACTTAAAGAAACAACATTTCAAATTTTTTCTTGTTGATAGCTTGACGAGCTGGGCGTCTCAGACATCCTGGAGCGTGCTAAAGGCTACCCCTTTCTGAAATTCTATGACCACACAGTCTTCTATTCCAAAATAATTGTGTGTCCAGCTGTCACTTGGTTGGGTGCAGCTTTGTTTTTTGTGGACCCAAAAGAGACCTTGATGCTGGTTTGTGAGTTTGGTGGGCAATTGATGAATTTGCACAAGCCTCGCGGAGGTGGAAGTTCCATTTTATGGCAGCTCCTGGCTCTGATTTACGGAAGGCAATACCAGTCATCTCTTTGCTCAATACATGAAGAGAGTGGTCTCCCTGTAGGACAGACGTGTGCCCTCTAGCCATGAGCCGGAGCGAGCAGAAATGCCCTGCTGACATGTGCGACCATTTCTAAGCGTTCTTGGTGGGCTGTGGGAGACATAGCAGGTCATGACACTGTTTGATGCGCAGTCCGACGATGCGTATGATTTGTCTTTTCTGCGAGGACTGCACACGGGGTTATTTTCTTGCGGTGCAGGAGGTCCATTTTCCACGTGCGGAGTTGGATCTGAAAATGACATTGGTATACCTCGCGATTTAAAAATGTGGTGCTTCGTGTGGTTACATTCTACTAAATTTGACCTATTGTGGTCCGTGGGTAAATTAACACAGGTGCCCATGTGGCGATAGACTCGGTGGATTGCTCTAGCTTGGCCACAGTTTCTGTGTCGCCCGTGCCTTGCACGTGGTGATCGGTGGTCGCCGCTTGTGGATTCAGTGGGAAGATGCGTCGACTGATGATGTAACGGACTCGCACTACAATTAGCCCATCTGTTATGTAGCAAGTGGTTGTGACAATTCACAAATGCTACAGTGTGCACACATGTAGATGTGCATCTATGTAGGTGTGTAGATATGTACGTATGAGTATATATATGTGGACATTTTAATTTACACTTATGTATGTATATCCCTTCTGTGGGCATCCTCACCACTATATATCTACACTTAATATAATTATACTACTACTACTACATCAACCTTATCTATAATTATTTAATCAATTATCTACCTTTCTATTGTTCTTCTGTTCCTGAGCCTACCACACACTCAACACCTAATTGACTGCGAGAGCTAGAGGGCACAGGTGAGAAGAGGGATCTACAAGGTGACACATAAATCAGTGAATCGCTTACAAGTTGGAGTACATGGCTGCGATGGAAAAATATGAGAGCGGGGAAAACCTGATACACCAAGACCAGACGGAAGGAAGTCAACACAAGTGGGCCTCACAACAGAAGGAAGACACTTTTCAATTAATTTATATTGTACTCTTAATCCTTATGTATCAAGTATATTGTTTGTCATATTTCCCAATCATTCCATCTCATTCATTCTCGTTGTACACCTCACTACACAGCTATCTTCACAATTGTGTATAAAATGTATGATGGTTTTATTTAATTTTTTTAAATATTTAAAAAAGGGGGGATATATATTTAAATAAGGAAATAAAAAAAGAGATCCGAATTAAGTATGAAGGAAAATAAATATACTCAATCCCAAAATGGTCCCAGGAAAACAATTGTGCATATTTATGCAAATACTTACGGCGGACAACTAGGGACATCAAAAGCGAGGAACATCACGGAAATACCAGGCTAGGTACAAACAGATACACACACGCATCCAAGCACTGGTGTATGCGTCTTAATATTGCCCAATTTGACTGCGGTCTGGGGCGGAATAGGCGCGCCTCCGCCAGTAGAAACTAGTGAGGCAAACACATAAAATTAAAAAAATTTTAAAAAAAAGAAAAGAGGAAGGAGGCGGCTCACCCTGGGGGCCACTCTTCCCCTTCTCTCTCTTCTCACCTCACTCTATTTCATTTGACTCTATCCTACAGTCACACTACTGCACAACTTTCACACGCGCCCTCATGGTGAGACCCTTCCATTGTACTTTGGTTGGGCTAGCTTCTGAGGGCGCATAAACCTAGCATAGGTACATACAGATGCATCCAAGCACTGGTTTATGCGTCCTGATTTTTCTGTATGCATTGTTTCCCTGGCATTGTCTAGCAAGGAGAGTTTTTTTTTTACTGGCAAGTAATGTTAATGCTGACCCGCGTGGAGCACGGGGGGAGACTGTCTTGTACAGGTCCAGAGAATATATCCACTGCTACACTGAGTGCAAGTCGTAAAAGGCGACTAAAGTGACGACTATAGCATATGATGATTTTGCTATGGGAGGTGTGTGATAGATTTAGTCTGGGGAAACAAATCTCGTCTCCCCATGGACTTCCCACCAGGACCTGAACACTCAGTCGGTGAGTACCGCTCAGGATGGCGGAGTAATAGCGACGCCATCTTGCCTGTAGTCCCGGTGCTGAGAAAATAGTCTCGGAGTATAAAAAGTCTGGCGGGCCAGGAGAAAAGAGACCTCACTCTGTTTCATTTGACTCTGTCCTACAGTCACACCCTTGCACAACTTTCACACGCGCCCTCGTGGTAAAGCCCTTCCATAGCACTTTGGTTGGGCTAGCTTCTGAGGGCGCACAAACCTAGCATAGGTACATACAGATGCACACATGCATCCAAGCACTGGTTTATGCGTCCTGATATCGCCCAATTGACTACGGTCTGGGGTGGAAAATGGCACGCCTCCGCCAGTAGAAACTAGTGAGGCAAACATCTAAGCAAAAAACAAAAAAAAAGAAAAGAGGAAGAGGAGGCTCACCCTGGGAGCCACTCTTCCCCTTCTCTCACCTCACTCTGTTTCATTTGACTCTGTCCTACAGTCACACTCTTGCACAACTTTCACACGCGCCCTCATGGTGAGGCCCTTCCATTGCACTTTGGTTGGGCTAGCTTCTGAGGGCGCACAAACCTAGCATAGGTACATACAGATGCACACATGCATCCAAGCACTGGTTTATGCGTCCTGATATCGCCCAATGGACTACGGTCTGGGGTGGAAAATGGCGCGCCTCCGCCAGTAGAAACTAGTGAGGCAAACATCTAAGAAAAAGGAAAGAGGAAGCTCTGGTGTCTTCTTGACGATACCTGATTGGGGGGAACGCATAGTGGAGACTACTATTTGAGAAGACGTGAAGATGAACGCTACCCCACTTGCAGCAGGGGCTTTTCTCTACGATACCCGACTGGTGGGAACGGAGACTGTACGAATTGAGAAGGCGTGAAGACGAACGCTACCTCATTTACAGCAGGGGCTCGTCTTCTCTACGATACCCGATTGGGGGAACACAGATCGGAGACTGCACGAATTGAGGAGACTTGTAAACGTTGTCCCCGGGACACTTCATCACGTGGTCAGTCGGCCCCAGTTCAACACAGGCAAGTTCATACCTGCGGCCAAATAGTCGAAAACCCAACAGAGTACCCACTAGCGCACTACTATGTGGGACTCTACAAACTAAATAATAATATGCCACACTTTTTTGGAAACATGTCCCCCTTTTATAAAGAATGTATTAAGTATATTGAAAAAAATGAACAGTTAATTAAACAAGAAACTAAAATTATTTATAAAACTTAGTGCAGTCCCAAGAACCCCCACTTCAAAATAGAATAAAAAGGGGATATAATTACTTTATTACAGACTATACAAATATATTCACTAGCTTACACGCATTTAAATATCACCTAAAACTAAAGTAGTAACATATAGACTTATTTAATATAACACCAATTCAATACAAAATAGCATATCTGTCTACAAAACCAAAAGACTCAATATTCCAAAATACAATATAGTTAGGAACGATAGAGAGACAGGAGCGAAAGGAGTAGCCTTTATAGTAAATGAAGAATGCAAAATAATGGACTGGGATTCATTTAATACCGAAAACTTAGAAGGCCTATCAATTAAAATAGACAGTAGAAGAAGAATAATACGAATAAAGAGAAGACGAAGAACGAGCAGAAATAGAAGAGAAAAAAGAAGAAAACGAGGAATGACAAAGAAGATGAAGAAAATGAGGAACGACAAAAGAAGATTATGAGGAACGACTAAGAAGAATACAGCTTGCCTTTGTACAAGATGGTGGTTTCATAGTAATTGTTTAACATGATGAAGTTGCTAGCATCATACACAACCCACATATAGCAGTGTGTATTCTCCTGTCTTTCCAGCATCTCTTCTATATGTGCGACAAGGAAAACAAAGGCTTAATAGTTAATAACAAGGGAGGACTTCATTATGTTAAGTTCAGAGCTTCTTGTCCCAGCTGACCATGACTTACGATGCCATGGACAGTGACGGCAACGGTCACCTGACTTTGCAGGAGTTCACTGAGAGATTTTGTAAGTGATAAAGGCAATCTGTCGTCTCATGGAACATGAGCAGGCAAGGGTGTTCTACCAGACTAGCACTTAGTCTAGAACAAGTAGATAGTTAAAAGCTACAGAAACTTAGTGAGTGAGTGAAAATAGTAGAGTTAGAAGCCACCCAAGCAGACCAACACGGAAAGGCAACGAGAGACCACATACATGTAAGAATCTGTCTTTGTGTGATGTTTTGTTCGAGACGTCGCTAACATCTTGCTCGAGTGACCTGACTATTCTCGTCAGACGGAGACGTGTTGCTACAACACGAAGTTGTCGTCCTAAGACGACCGTTGTGATTTGTGGGTTTTCCTCGTCCTGGCAACCACAGTAACACAACCACTGTCGTCTGTCATAGACACGAGCACAGCTGCAGTCACCGACTGCCTGATGTAGAGACGAGACAAGAGGTCCAGTAGACTGCTTTACGTGAGACGAGACAAGAGGTCCAGTAGACATCCATTTTTGTGTAAGCTGAGAGGACAGATAGATGAGGACTGAGAAATTGTAGATAGACATCCTTTATACCAACGCACAGAGATAGACAGTGAATAGAACAATTGCTAGATTCCGACCACGTGATGAGAGCCCTGGGTAAAGTTTAGTACTAGAGTAAGAAGACCTGTGCTACTTGCACGAACCTTTAGAAGTAATCTTAGTCAGAGCAGTGATAATAACCAACCTTTTGAGAGACAGAATTCATTAATAATTGATGAACAGTATAATGTGATCAATGAGCCTAGTGATTTGATTGATGTGCATTTTGTTTTACTTGTGTGAAAAATACATGCTGTGTTTTACCTGTGTTAAAAGAATGAACATAGAATAGAGAAAAGTAACCTTAACCCTGTTATATAATATATTAAATGATACCGTAACTTAGGATATACATTTATCGTTAGGACTGCTATAGGTTATAATAAATGATGCCGTGACCTAGAATAAGGAAGATAGAATTATAAACAGTAACGGATAGACCTGCTATATATTATATTAAATGGTGCCGAGTCCGAGGACATCTAGCTTAGATTAGGGTACGTATATATCTCAGGTAGGTCACCATACACAAGGACAGGAGAGTAGGTATGAGAAAAATGTTTTCTTTTATACGCAAACGAAGACAGACAAATTATTCATTTTGGTAAAATGTCTGACAGACGAGGCAGATGGGGGAAATGTCATAAATGTCTCGGTTTACAAAACTCAGCAGAGTCTTATTAACTTAATTCCAACATTTTGGAGGAATATATCCTGTGTGGACCAACACAGTGCACCAGTAATACCAGTTGTACCTGTACTCTAAACAGAAGACAGTTAGAAAAGACAGAAGTACAGCTCTGGACGAGAAAATAAGGGAATATAAAAAATAATATTGACACACTGACAATCAAAATAAATACATTAGAACAATATCAGGTGGAAAACAGAAGTCATTAATACACTCTTGAAGAAAATTACACGAGTATAGAAAACCGCAAGCTAGAGGGAGAGACAATTAGAGTAGGAATAACAGTGACCACGGATGAACCGAAACACTACTGCCCAGGTAACGGAGAGAGTAGAGAAAATACTGACCACACAATTAGTGACAAGAACGATTTACGATGCCCGAGGAATGCGCTGGTGATCTCCGGACCACCTTCATTAGCGCGCTCAGGATGTAGGGAAAGCTATTAAAAGTATTTATACATATCGTGGGCACTCAACAATATCCATCAACCTTGCGCCTTTAATCGAATCGTATTTTGTTATATATAGGTGCACAGTGATAGTTGTTCAAATTGTATTAATAGGTGATGACGGAACTATCTTAATATGTGTGATATTACGTACATCATAATAACAGTTAAAGGTCTAACACATTCTATGCTTGACGTTAAAGGTCTGACTAACACATTTTTAATGCTTGACCCCCCTCAGGAAGAACAAAGAGGCAGTAAGGAAACTCCACGAAGAAATGCAGCTAAAGATAGAACAAGAATGGGAAAAGATAACAGCGGTAAGATAAGTTATGTCTCCATGTTTTCCTTCTGTGCAGTAAAACTTCAATCATCTGCCATCCTAATAACCGTCATGGCGGTGGTTTTCAATTTGTGCAAAAAGTAACAACCTTGAAAGAAACTGAATAACAAAGGAGAAGAATAGTTGTAGCAAGACCCTGCTCTGGATATATTGATGAGGTGAGAATCAATTGGTTTGGTCACCTAATGGGAATGCATCATGACCAACTACCCCTGTGCGCCTATAACGCACGACGTTCAGGTTTTCGCAAACGTTGCAGACCGAGAACTAGATGGATGAGAAATGCTGCAAATATTCTAAATTGTCATGTGATGACAACCGCTTCAGTGACATGTGGCCCTGGACAGAAAACTGCGGCTCCCCACGACACCTCATGGCACAAGTAAATAAGACCAGACAAGACAATGGTTTATGTGTTGTAGGGCCTTTTCTGCTGTGGTCTTAAGATCTTCTATTTCAGCCCTGAAGTTGCTTTAAATCTTGTCTGTGGCTATTGTCCAGGTTACACTTTTTCCCCATTAATTTGTCTGATCTCTACTCCTTCCAGGGTAGCATTTCTAGCTAAGCCATCTGTATCGGTATGTGTTCACCTGTCTGGTGGACAATTAGCATCTAAATTCTCTTCTATAATGCGTCTTCTCTCCAGGTCTGTCTGCACTCCTTTTTCTTTGTCCTCTTCTATTTTTCTTACAACTCTGGGAGTACCCATACCCAGGGGATGGTAATGCTGACATGCTGTATGGGCCATGGTTTTGTTTGTGACAGCACTGGGCCCTTGAGTGCCAATCTTTTGAGTATGTCTTTAAATTTACTTCTCTTAAGTCAGCCATTTTCCTTGGCTGCTCATCGTTTGGTGCTTTGAGTGGTTTAGGAGTCTCTTGTATTTCTCTGCTTACTGCATTACTTTTATGTCTCTTCTATCCTCCATCAACTGGAGACCTACCATTGTGCTTCTATGGATGTCAATGGCCCTGATGATGGAGCTCAACTTCTTTTTCTTCATTCCCATTCTCTTGCTACCAAGCCCTGAAAAGAGGTTTGCAAGTAGCAGGATGTTGTCTGAAGCATAGAATGTGTTGTGTTGTAGTTTCACTTGGAGCTTATCAAAGTGTGTTCTCGTTGCAGTGGCAACAGCCATGATAAGCCAGTATTGGATCGACTCTTTCTTAACTTATTTTAACGTCTTTATTCCTCATACTGGTTTAGAAGACTGCAGAGTCTGTATACCAGTTTCTTTTATGTTCACCTGATCTAAAAATACCTATACATATCCAATCTATTCTTGAATGCAATAATTAACCCTGTCTCCACTATTTCCCGTGGCAATGCATTCTAAGCATTCACCATTGTCTGACCAAAAAAATTTTCTATCTAATTTGGATGGCTTGGTTTTGAAACTCAGCTTATCTTATCAAAGTGGGTTGTCTTTACATGGCCAAAGCCGATATACTCCAGTACTGACCTCACTCTTCCTGTCTTTTCTCTTGTGTGTAGCCATTTCAGGATTGTATTATCTGCATCTCAGTTGCCATTTAATTATTTTGAGTAGTATATTAAATCTATTTTTACTTTTAAAAAAATTATAAATGAACAGCTGGAACAGAAGATGAGCAATCTGAACAAGGTGAACACAAGGACAAAACAAGTGAGTGAACAGCTACAGAAGGTAAAACAAAGTGCCATAGGAACCATTTCTACAAGCACATCATCATCTGGTTGGTCAGTTCTCTGGTTGTAAAATCATCTGAGCATATCTCTTCATGTGACCCTATCTTCATGTTGATCAGTTCTAAGGCTGGTTGTAAGGTTTTCTTCTTCTTCATTCATCCTCAGATCAAAGTCCCGGTTTCTCTTACAAAGGACACGGTTGTTTGTAAGGCTGTTTTATCTCCTTGCAGCTTATTTCTCATATCTGTCTCACGAGGCCAGCAATGTTCTCTCTTTTCCTGCGTAAGCATGCAGCTTTGTAGGATGTGTTCCACGCTCATGATATGCTCCCCACATGGACACGTTATCTGTCCCAATCCTCATTTTGTTGTAAAGATGACCCTTGAGTCTGTTATGCTCAGTCTAAAGATGTTGACTTGCTCTTCTCTAGTTAAGTTAAAGTAGCCGTCTTCTTTTCGGAAGTCGGGGTGTTGATCAGCCCATTTTACCCCTGAAGTTGGCTTTAATTATGGTCTTTGCTTCATTAAATGTGATACTCAGGTCTGTTTGTGGGGATGCTCCTCCACTCTTTGCTAGTTTGTCTGGAGCTTAATTGCCTTCAATAATGCAGTGTAATGGAATTCACTGTATGACCAACCTTGGGTGTTCTGCTGAGAGCTGTGTCAGGGAGAACATACATTGCTCAAGATCTTCATCTTTGTGTTGTTCTAGCGCTGCTAATACTGACGCGGCATCAGTCACAAATATTATGTTGTATTGGTGGATATGATTATCTTGGATTACAAGCTCAGCTGCGGCCTTCAGGGCCTCCGCTTCTGCACGGAAATTATTGGAATATGTTCTCGTTGTTAATACTTTTATTTCTTCTCCATTTCTTAGTCTGCAATAGATCCCTCCACCTTCATTGGATGTGGCTTTGTTAGATGAGCCATCTGTATATATGTATTCATGTTTCTGGTGGGTAAACTCTCCTAAGATATTCTTCTGTGATAAATTTCCTTTCTAAATCTGAGTTCCCTTTTTCCCTATTCTCTCTATGGTTTCACCCATCACAGGGAGCTTGGCTTTTTTCCATGGTGGGATTTGGGATCTTGCAAGTTCATTTGTTTTTTTTATAAGAAGTGGTTTCTCTTTAATCTCCCTCTTCCCATGTGATTTATATCATTATATATATTGGGTGATCAGGCATTCTTTTGAACTTCTCCCCCTGCTGGAGTGTTCTTTGGTCTCTGATCTCCATACTTTCGGTTTGTATGATGTTCTCCATTACATTTATTAGTATTGTTCTCATAGCTCCAGTGATAATACATATAACTTGATTTTGGGTTGTATTTATTTTTTGAAAGTTATTCTTTGTTGCTGTGGTCCATGTTGCTATCCCGTATTCTAGCACTGATCTCACATAACATGTGTACAGTTTCTTTAGGGTGCCCCTGTCAGCTCCCCATGTTGAGCCTGATATCTTTCTATTATGGCCATTTTGTTCTTAACTTTGTTGGTGGCTTTTTTTATCTGGTTTTTTCATGTCAACCTTGGGTCCATTATTTCCAGATGAGTTGGACATGTCAAAGGGGAGAGTCTGGCCATTTACTTTTAAAATCCCTTTTTGGGGCTTGGGAGATAGAGAGAAGATTGTGTACATGGTTTTAGTTTCATTTTTATCCATTTGCCATTTTTTTTGTATCTAGCTACAGGTGTGGACTCTTCAGATGGCGATAGTGCCAAGTCATCTGCATATAGTGCACTGTGTACTCTTTTAGGAATTTCTGTGATTATATCATTGATGTATATGAGGAACAGCATGGGTGAGAGTATTCCACTTTGCGGAACTCCTTGTTCCATTTTCATATTTTTGCTGAGGTTAGATTTGCAGTTGAAGTTGCACTCTTGCTGTCCTGTTATCTAGATAATCACTGATTCACTTGTACATGATGTTGGTTACACCCATTTGCAGTAGTTTGAGCTTTAACCCGCTCTTCCATAATTTATCAAAGACTTTTTCTAGGTCTATCCAGACTGCCAGTGTTTTCCTTTTTTCTTAAAACGCATCTTCTATCTCCTGCGAGATATATGTCACCTGATCTTTGGTCGATCTGTTTCTACAAAAAACATGCTTGCTGGGGGATAAGTAAATTGTTGTATTCCAAATGCCAGGCTATTCTAGTGTGAAGTTGTCTGAGCATGTTGCTCCAATTAACCCTATCCTCTAGTTGGTAAGTTCCACCCACCTATCCTACCACCAGTTCACCCCTCCCACCTATTAACCCACTCACCTATCCCACCACATATTCAACCACCCACCTATCCCCCACATATTCAACCACCCACCTATCCCCCCACCTAATCCACCCACTCACCTGTTCATCCACCCACTCACCTGTTCACCCAACCACTCACCTGTTCACCCACCCACTCACCTGCTCACCCACCACCCACTCAACTGTTCACCCACCCACTCAACTGTTCACCCACCCACTCAACTGTTCACCCACCCACTCAACTGTTCACCCACCCACTCAACTGTTCACCCACCCACCAAACTATTCACCCACCCACTAAACTATTCACCCACCAAAATATCCCGCACTACCTGCTCACCCAACTATCCTACCACATATTCACCCAACCACATATTCACCCACCCACATGTTCACCCACCCACATGTTCACCCACCCACATGTTCACCCACCCACATGTTCACCCACCCACCTGTTCACCCACCCACCTGTTCAACCATTCACCTGTTCCACCACCCACCTGTTCAACCACTCACCTGTTCAACCACCCACCTGTTCACCCACCCACCTATCCCGCATTAACTGCTTACCCATCTATTCCACCACTTATTCACCCACCCAACTATCCCACCACTTATTCACCCACCCACTTATCCCACCACTTATTCACCCACCCACCTATCCCACCACTTATTCACCCACCCACCTATCCCACCACTTATTCACCCACCCACCTATCCCACCACTTATTCACCCACCCACCTATCCCACCACTTATTCACCCACCCACCTATCCCACCACTTATTCACCCACCCACCTATCCCACCACTTATTCACCCACCCACCTATCCCACCACTTATTCATCCACCCAACTATCGCACCACCTATTCACCCACCCAACTACCCCACCACCTATTTGTTGAAGGTTTTTTGGGGGCTTAGAGTTTCTACAGGATCGGGTACCTGCCGCATGCTCAGCCTTCCTTAGTCGCCTCTTATGACGTGCTTGCTAGGTTTGCAGTGTTATTATTCTTTATTGCTCTCCTTTCGGATTCTGGCAACACTCAGGCATTCCACCTCACATACTTAGAATTTTATCGATCACATTTTCTGTTATCAGTTTCAATAACATCCAAAAGGCAAGGCAGTTAAAGAGTTTTTGCATAATTACTGCAGGATACTGTAGTCCAGAGGTAAAACACTTGCCTCTCAAAGCGGTGAATGGAAACGGTGGGTGATGAAATGCCGCAAGTGTCAAGCGACTCGTCATCTTAAGGGCAGTTAAACCAGTACTTGCATCCTGAGTTTCCTCCAGTCATCTGAATTGATTGCCTTGCCACTGGTCCATGGTAGCTCAGAACAAGAGTGAGGTTGATTACCATCACAGTTTCTTCTTCACTATCTATATATCTATCTTCAGTCGACCTAAGTTGTTAGACGTCGTGGAGAGGTGCGACCTCCTTTGTTTCATTTTTTTTTTTGGCAGGTGAAAATCCACTGGTCTCTTGCCAGGTCAATCTCATCTGTTTGCCCCTGGAATATATGATCGCCTATTTTTTATACGGGTGGAGGGAGAAGCGTAAATTAGAGCAAGGTAGACCCACAATCTGTCGGGCACCATCTAAACCGCTCCGCTAATCACATAACCAAGACCTGTTGTTATGGCCACACAATCCCATTTTTTTGGCGACATATTCTCCGTGTGGCAAGAATCCCTAGAATAATTTGAGTAGATTTTTAACTTGAATTTTGCCCGAGCAGCAGCCATTAGGCCTACTCTTTTCCATTTCCAACTGCAAAGGTATTTTTAACATTCGCGCCACTGCAAATATTTACCGGATGATCCATGTAAAACAATCCTGGTGTCTCCACCGGGATTTGATCCTGTAACCTCCAGCCCAGAGGCGAACACCTTACCTCGAGACTACTGGGTCCACCCTTCTTCACTATAATCCAAATACAGCGCAAGTTATATCATCAAGAGAAAACCGTCTGATGGTGTTGCCATCATTGCTTGCAATGGGCAACTAATATTTTACTAAAAGTTACTCTGGCTGTCTTTGAACATAGTTTATATCTCATGTTTTGGAAAAACAAAACGGAAAGCCTCAACCTGGACAAAGAAGGGAACAAGCTATGGAAGCTAGTCAGAGCCATGAACGACGAAACCCCGTCAAACAAACAAATTACCATCAAGCAGGGCGAAAACTTGCTCACTGGTAAGAAAGCGGCAAACGCTTTTGTCGATCACTATGCCAGAGCAAACCACATCGAGGTCCCTGCAGATAGGCATACATACATTAGTGAAGAGCAAAAGGGGCACGACAACATCAATACGGCACCTAAAGAGCATATGATGGCCAAATTAACAATAAGCGAAATGGAAGAGGCCATGAGAACATTAAAGAAAAGGAAATATCCCGGAAAAGATGGGATAACAAACGAAATGCTGATGGGGCTGGGCCAAACAGCGAAGAGGAAACTGCTATTGGTCCTGAACCAAAGCTGGAAAAGGGGAATTGTACCCCAGGCATGGAAAGACGCAGTACTTGTACCAGTACCAAAAGCAGGAAAGGACAAAACAGATCCAAATGGATACAGGCCTATCAGCCTACTGAGCTGTGTCGGCAAGCTGATGGAACGTATGATAAACACCAGACTGATGTGGCATCTGGAAGAAAAACGAATACTAATTCCACAGCAAGCCGGCTTTAGACAGCACAGATCCACTGAGGACCAGGTCATCCTCATAGCCCAGGAAATAGAAGATGCCTACCAGGCACAGAAACACACAGTAGCGGTGTGGGTAGACCTGGAAAAGGCATTTGACAAAGTCTGGAAAGATGGACTTAGAGTCAAGCTAAGAAGAAGTGATGTTTGTGGGAAAATGTACAAGTGGATCAACCACTACCTCAAAAACAGAACGGCCAGAGTCCAAGTACAAGGGCAGATGAGCAAAAAGGTGACACTTGAGCAGGGAGTACCCTAAGGGGGAGTACTGTCACCCACACTCTTCTTGGTGTATATAAACGACATTACAGAGAATATACCAAGGAGACTCCATAGCTCAATGTTTGCAGACGATCTGGCTATGTGGACCTCTGAAAAGAATCTCACCATAGCAAGAAATCGGATGCAGCAGGCCCTAACATCGCTGGAAGAGTGGGCGAACTCATGGCTGGTCAAAATAAACGAGGAGAAAACCACATGCACAATATTCTCGCTTTCAATAAAACCCCAAAATACCAAATTAAGTTTAAATGGCAAATTCCTGCAGCCAAACGACAACCCAAACTATCTGGGAGTCACATTAGATCGGCGCATGACATGAAAAAGTCAGATCGAGAGAAACCGAATGAGAGCCAGAGAAAGAATGGCAATCATGAGGAAACTTGCTGGCACAAGCTGGGGAGCAGACGAAAGTATACTAAAGAAACTGCACACTGGAAGAGTGAGACCAGTTCTCGAGTATGGCATTGCGGCATGGACAACAGCAGCAAAGGCGAACTTCGATAAAGTTAGCAAACTTCAAAACCAAGCCATGAGAGTTATAACAGGAGGCATGAAGTCAACGCCAATTATAGAACTTGAAAAGATTACAAAACTGCAATCCATGACCGATAGAAGAGACTGCAAAGCCCAGCTGCAGTCAGAGAAACTCCGAAGACTGACTGACCATCCAATGCACCAGAGACTAAACAATTTGGGAAATGGGAAACTAAAGCGGAGAAACTTTGCAGAAATAGCCAAAGCAAAGATGCACGAAGATCCCATGAACGCACTAACAACACCAAAACCCATCACTACTGTACGAAAACCCACCTGGAGGCAGGATATATTTCCAGAAGTGGTAGAAAATATACCTGGTATTGGAAACAAAAACTGCCAGACTGAAAAAGAAAGGAGAGATACTACCCTAAGCTTTATATCGAAAAACTAACCAAGCATGGACTGGACCCATGCATACACCGACGGTTCTGTAACAAACACTACACAGAACGGAGGGGCAGGAGCATTCCTGAACCTACCAAATGGCAGAAAAATAACACTGTCATTCTCTACTGGTAAGTACACAAGCAATTTCAGAGCGGAGGCAGAGGCACTGAGGGCGGGAGTGGAAGAAATGGTGACACATAAAGAAAATGAAAGCCATACAGTCCTGCTTACAGATGCTCTGGCCGTAGTCACAGCGCTAAAAAGCCAGAAAAACACTGAGCTTAATGACTTAAGAGCAGCACTCTGCAAACTGTGCCAGCAGTCCGCACCAAAAAGGGTAGTGGTACAGTGGGTCCCATCACACTGCAACATCCAAGGCAACGAGGAGGCAGACAGACTGGCAAAAGAAGGTGCAAGACTACCACAAACAGATACTAGTATGACGTACGAAGAGTCAAAACGGCTTATCAAAGCCAGATACATGACCAAATGGGAGACCGAACATACTGGTTACACCAAAAACGATGCATATTACCAGTTGAACCGAAGAGAGCAGGTCGTTGTCTTCAGACTTCGCACTGGCCACAATAGACTGAGGTACCACCTATTCAACAAATTGAAGATAGGTGGTACCGACGAATGGCCGTGCGGTAGAGGTAAAATGACCGCTGAACATCTGCTGCAGAACTGCCCGACATACGAGGATCAGAGAAAGCAGATGTGGCCATCACCAGTGGAACTGCAAGACAAGCTCTATGGCAGTGTCGACAGCCTCAGGATGACCGCCGCTTTTTTCGAAAAAATAATAGTAACTGTCTGACTGCGTACGAAGAAGAAGAAGAAGAAGAAGAAGAAGAAGAAGAAGAAGAAGAAGATATCTCATGTTTAGGAAAAAGATCAGCTGGAAGACTTGTTGAGCCAGTCTCAGAAGAATTTAGAAGGATCCCGATCGTACGTCCAACACATCCGGCTGCAGCAGAAGGATGAGACTAGAGAGAGAGAAAGGTAACGGATAACTTAACTTAACATCTTTATACTGTTTTAGAAGACTCTGCAGAGTCTGTGTACAACCACCAGTTTATTGTACATTCACTTGATATAAAAACCATGTGCATCCAATCTATTCTTGAATATATTAATTGACCCTGCCTCCACTATTTCCTGTAAAATATGATGGTGTTAAAATCAACCGTGACTTTTTTTGAAAAAAGAAAAAAAAACATTTTCAAGTACCCTAGTCAAAATGCCATTCATTGATCTATATAATCTCCTGCAATGTTTATGCACTTATCCCAGTGTTTAAGTAATGCTTGAAAAGCTTCAGAGTAGAAAGATTTGTCAATATATCTGTACCAATCTAGGACAGCTTGTTTCACTTCATCATCAGTGCTAAAATGCTGACCTCCCAGGAATTCTTTTAGGAGTCAAAACAGGTGAAATCGCTTGGAGCAAGGTCTGGGCTGTAAGGTGCATGTGGCAATACCTACCAGCCGAGTTGCTGCAGATGGCACAGAGTTCAGTGAGCTGTATGAGACCATCACTCACAGATGTACGGCCTTCTCTGAAATGTTTACAACATTTAAATGTCTTACTGCAGCTGAGTGTCTCATCACCGTATTGTCATTGCAGTGTTCTGTAAATTTCCCTAGGTTTCACGTCTTCTTTCACAAGAAACTTCATCACAATATGCTGTTACATGCAAGCACTAACAGTGTTGTCCGCTATTTTTATCTATCTGTCACGTGACTGGCCCATGGCAAGTGGGCCACCTAGCAGTAATAGGACACAAGAGCCCTTAATTAATGATAATAGTTCCAGCACGCTATAACCCATTCAGGTATAGTTAGTTTTCTTTCCACTTGTGCCATTGAGTATCGTGGGGAGCTTAAGTCGTCTGTCCTGCACTAAGTGCGTTGCGTTGGTCAATGATAACCCTTGTCGCTGCACAGTCACTCTAAAGTCATCTATCTACCTGCCTCGTGGCCGTCCCCTTGCCCTGTAGCCAGATCTACTAACATTGTAAGCCATTAGTGGAAGTTGATGAGGGTCCATTCTCATGAGATGACCAAACCAACTTATTTTCTGCCGGGAAATGGATTCAACACAAGACATAGTGCCGACCATACTTCGAAATGTCATCGTTCCGCATTCTGTCTCTTCTGGTAACACCGATGACCTTCCTCAAACACTTCATTTCACAAGTCAAAATGCCACTCTCACGGACCCTGGACAGAGGTCATGTTTGGCACTGGTAGCACAGAAATGGCATAAATATACTGTTTATCAGCTATTGCTTTGTTGCCAAACTAATGCTTGGGTATCTAGGCAGTGGGGACATCTGATAATTCACCGCAGATGCTTTCTGACATCTTGTCTCAATTTCCCTGTCGATCCTACCGTCTGCCGAAAAAAATATTGCCAAATACTTGAACTCATGGACTTGTTGAAGAACAATATCATTTAGACTTACCTTGAGTGGCCCATGTGTTCTACTGATCATCATAGTTTCTGTTTTGTTCTCGCTAATTCGCATATTGTATTTAGCACAGGTAGTCGCAAGCGCGTTCATGTGGTTTTGCAGTTTGTTTTCATCGTCGTACAGCAAGCACTGATCATTTGCAAAGAGTAATTCACATATTGAGTTATGTTCTGCTTCAGATTTCTCAACATGACCGGTCGTTGATGCTATTTTGTCCATACAGATGTTAATCAACAGAGGAGAAAGCACACACCTTTTGTGCCCATGACATTTGTACTCCAACGATACACTGCTCTGACATTATCAAGAAGCTGGCCTTGTACACCATAATCTTCCAGTATCTTCCAAAGTTGAATCATGTCTACACTATCAAATGCTTTTTCCTGATCAATGAAAGCAAACATAACTTGTTTTTTTTGTGTGTGTACGTTTGCCTTATTTCTCTAATTCCCAAGGCGGTATGTTGCACTGTGGTTTATATTTTGCACCTGTTGGCCCAGTGCGTCCGACTTCAGCATGCATTTCATGCAAAGGTCTGCTTTCTTCTGCATTTTCTAAGGGTTTGATCCCCCGGGGTAACGGCCGGTGCTGTGGTGGGGATCGAACCCAGCACCTTATGGTTGTGAGTCGGGCCACTTAACCACTAGACGTGGCCGTCCCCTAGTGTACATAGATTTTTGTTGTATTCTGTTGATCTTTCGCTTATTTGCCTTAAGGTGAACAAGGCATTCGTGCAGCTGATACCCCGGCAGAATCCAAATAGCTGAGGTTCAACAATAAGTCTTATGCTATGTTTCAGGATTTTGGCATACATTTTACCAGTGTGGCTAAGTAGCGATATGCTTCTGTACGTATCATCCTTTTTCTTCCAAATTTGAATGATTATATCTTGCTAGTCATCTGGTGCTCGTCTGTCTTTCTATGCCTTTGTGAAGAGTCTATGAAGCCAGAGTAACCCTGTTTCCCCACATTCATAAATTGCCTCCGTTGTTATGCCATCCTTGCCTGGTGACTTATTCTTGGGACTATTCTTTATAACTCTCTCTGTTTCTTGAATCAATGTGTCGGGTTCGGTATGATATGGTTAGCATGGTAGAAAAACTGAATCCCCCGTGAAGGTAGTAGGGTTGAAAAGTTCTTGAAAGTATTCCTCCCACCGATCTCTTCTGCTGAGCTCATTAAATATAAGAAAGCCATACTTGTCATTGACGGCTGTGGTAGGATTGAAGCACTCATCTCTAAATCGCATCGCCTTGACACTTTTGAAAAAGTCTCTAAGACGATTTTGACAATATGGAAGTAGGTTGTTCGCCATGTTTCCAAGATTCTTCTCTGGCGTGTTTTATTACCCTTTTGGCGTTTCGTCTTGCTGTCTGGTAGACGATGTAGTCACCTTGCTTTTTGGAGGTCAACGAACCGTTGTAAGCTTTCTTTTTAGACAGTATAGCCGCCATTACCACATCACTCCATCAAGCTGTTCGCTTCTGATCTTTTCCGTGACGTAGTTTCTTTGTTCCACAGTACTTATGAAGCCCAGTCGTCAAAGTTGCTTTAAATATAGCCCATTCACTATTTATGTTCATAGGTTCTTCTGTAAGTGCCATAAAGACATTTGAAACTTCTCGACATGCACTATTCCGAACAGCTTCATCCCCAAACTAATGAAGGTTTGTTACCAAAACTGGTATGAACGTCTTTGGGCTCGTCCTGTGTGGAAGTACTTGTATCAGCACAACTGGTCAATTGTCAGTATCCAGCGGCCTATGAGCTCCTGCCCTTTGGCCCAATGCCATATAGTCAGTATCCATCCAGATGTTAGGAATAACCCTAGAATCTGTTATGTTTCTTCTCAGGTATAACTATAACAAAACGTCCCAGTTTGAGTTGAATGCCTCTCATATATAAATATATATATATTTTTTGAGGGTTTTCAGTGGGTTCATTTATTTCATTTTTTATGGTTCTTTTATACTTCCTTTTTTGTTTGCTTGTAGTTTAACTTCACTTAATTTTTTTTCATTTTCTTAATATTATTAATCGTATGTAAAGATTGTGTAATGTTGATGAGAGGGAAATGGGCGAATTATTGATTGAAATCTTTGGGTGGACGATAGAATTCATTGGATCTGATTGGCCCTGTATAGGTGAACGAATGAATATTTTGGTGTTAGTATCTGTTGATCGGCCCGAGTAGTATCCATGATGAAAAGAATAGGGCAACTGCCATCTTCTAAGTATGTTGTAAAAGATAACTAAAGAGTGTTGTGTGCTTGGAGCTCGCTACCTCATCGTGTAATGAAACCTTGTCAGCCACTGCAAAAGCTTGTGTACATGCTACCTGTAAAGGGGCAGTCGCAATTAAAATATGCTTCACATTAGAGCAACAAGATGAATGATTGCAATTTGCTTGGAAACTAACTCACTTTAACTTCACTACAGAATTTTAAAATACTCTGTGTCTGAATTAACCTTCTAGTTTCGACATTTTTTATTACATAACAAACATTTAGATTTACCCATTTTTGGGGTATATCAGTTGTATTGTAAATCTACGAAATTGCCACAAAGCACTGGTAGTGTTCCTAACCAGATTGACATATCTTTTTCCACTACAAACGTATTTATAACATCTATATAAACTAAACAGACCTAACTCAGAAAAGTCTGTTGCAACAACTTAACTTCCATCACCCTCCATAATGGGATAATCCACGTGAAACAGAACAAATTGTTTAAAAATTGTCTAAAGTCAAAAAGTCATTGTATTGTTATCGGGCCGGACGGAAGTGGTCTCATTTTCATTCAATTCAGTGTTTTCTATAGCAAAACCAGTGTAAATACAACAAATACACCAGTGAGTATACAAAGACAATGCTCAGGGCAAATTTTTCTGCTAATGGTTCAGTTCAGTTCATCCCGTAGCCCATCAGGTCGTTGGGACACACATGAAGACACTCCCAAAATCCCACGCCATCCCTCTCTGTCTGTCGCCGTCTGACGTATCTCACCGGGACGAAGGCCTGACCACTCAGTGATGTTGTCCACCCATCTCTTCCTTGGACGTCCTCGCCCTCTCTGTCCCGGTACGGAACTAAAGAGTATCGAGTTGATAATTCCGTTGGACATCGCGACGTGCCCGCACCAGGCCATCTTTCGTCTTTTGATAGATGTGAACAGATCTTCAAAAGGACCAATAGCGTCTTCAACTCTCTGACGGATTTATACGTTCGTGACACGATCTTTATATGTAACATTTAGAATTTTTCTATAGTACCTCATTTCCATTGCATGTATTCTGCCCTGGATATCTGCTGTGATGGCCCAGGTCTCGCAGGCATTAAGAAATATTGATAGCACCAAAGAGTGCATTAGTCTTTTATAACTTTTATGCCAAGGGCGAGTCGCTTGTCTTGCCATATAGGTTTCAGCCGAGTCAGCGCCGCTGATGTTTGTGCTATTCTTGCAATTACCTCTGGCTTCGATCCCTCTTCACTGATCAATGATCCCAGATATTTGAAAGGTTTTACCACCTCAAGTTCCTGCCCATTTGCCTCTATTACAGATTGAAACCCTGCTACGTTATTTGTCATGAGCTTTGTTTTATCTGCATTTATTTCCATACCAAAACTCAGAGCCGTTCTATCCAATCTACCAATCAACTCCTGGAGTTCCCTTTCTGTGCCTGCCAATACATCAATATCATCAGCAAATCGGAAGTTTGTGATAAGCCTGTCACCTATTTTAACTGTGCCAACATGTCCTTTCCATTAGGTCGTCTCCATTATTCTCTCCAAGAATATATTGAAGCGTGTTTTGGAGAGTGTACATCCCTGTCTCACACCCACCGTTGTACGGAACCAATCGCCTAGCGTTCCCTCTACTGAGACTGCGCTTGTCGCCTGCTCATAAAGGTTTGCAATTACCCTCACAATATCACTGTTGAACTTATAATGCTTCATTGTTGACCATAGCGTCGCATGCCACACTCTGTCAAACGCCTTTCTAAAGTCAATGAAGGCATGGTAGAGTTGTTGTTGATACTCTGAGTACTTCTCATTCAGTAGCCGAAGATTAAATATCTGCTCGATGGTACTCCTTCCCGCTCGTTCTTCGGCAATGATATTATCTGCCTGTGGTTTCAGTCTGTTAAGTATTATTCTCAAGAGAACTTTACTTGATTTACAGACTGATTGTTCGATAGCTAATGGTTCAGTAAAATTTAATTTATGTTCACATTTTTCAACTAAAGATGTGTCTATAATTTTAGCTGTAAAAAGGTTTAAAAAGTGAAGATACAGTTCACACGCCAGAGTGAGTATTGGGAATATGGTGTTAGACCCATATTTATCTTGACTATCGACTTGCTAGGGTTGATGTAGTCAACATCACACCAGCCGCATTTACTTTGCGAGATTATTCTGGCATCAAATATTTTATGATGCGTCGACCCGAAAAGCCATTCTACGGTCTGAAAAAATCCTGCACCAATTTGAGACCAAATCCTGACTGGGAAGTCAGTACACTAACCACTCTGCTATCTTGGAATCCTGGTATTCAAACAGGCATGTTGATCTGGGGTAGTTGTCTCGCCGCCGCGATTCAATTTCAACCAGTTCAGTGTTCAGTTTCAGTGTTCGTAAAGCGATCTCAGTCCCGCCAGGCGGAGCTTGCGGAAAACGCTTGCTCGCCTTTCCCCGTAGAGCTATTGGGATGCGGTTTTTTTTGGCGTCTCCTCCGCCGAGGTGCGCTGCTCTGGTCCGTATCAAGAAACGTTGTCAGTCGGTCGTGATTTATCTAAGGCTTATAGCAGAGCTCGACAGTTCGTCTCGCTGGTGGTCAGACTCTCGCAAAGAGCTTGTGACCGGCAAATGGAAAGCAGGAATCGTGCCTGAAGGCCCTGTGTTCTCCCAGGGACCAACCCTCGGGAGAAGGGCAGGCCGGCAGGCCAAATTGTCTCTAGTCCCAGTAAAATTCATCGCCGGGGTCGTTGGGATCCGTTCTACACAGAGCGCTGCCATCCCTCCTCGAGCCCGGTCGGTCGGTCGGTCGTCTGGTGCGTGTAGGGGCCCCTGTCAGGCGGTCCTAGGTCGACGGAGTGAGGGACGGGTGGAACAACCGTCCGTCTGTTCCGTCAGTCGGTCCCTGCGGCCGTCCCAGTGAGGCTTTTTACACACCAGTCCTCCGCCGACCAGTGTGTGCGGTACGTACGTCTCCGACAGATATCTGGTTGATCCTGCCGGTAGTCATATGTTTATCTCAAAGATTAAGCCATGCATGTCTAAGTTCACACTGTCTCACGGTGAAACCGCGAATGGCTCATTAAATCAGTCGAGGTTCCTTAGATGACACGATCCTACTTGGATAACTGTGGCAATTCTAGAGCTAATACATGCTTACCAAGTTCCGACCCTCGCGGAAAGAGCGCCTTTATTAGTTCAAAACCAATCGTCGTTTCTCCTCGCGGGGTTGCGGCGTCCCCACTGGTGACTGGATAACTTTGTGCTGATCGCATGGCCTCATGTGCCGGCGACGCATCTTTCAAATGTCTGCCCTATCAAATGTCGATGGTACGTGACATGCCTACCATGTTTGTAACGGGTAACGGGGAATCAGGGTTCGATTCCGGGGAGGGAGCATGAGAAACGGCTACCACATCCAAGGAAGGCAGCAGGCGCGCAACTTACCCACTCCCGGCACGGGGAGGTAGTGACGAAAAATAACAATACGGGACTCTTTCGAGGCCCCGTAATTGGAATGAGTACACTTTAAACCCTTTAACGAGGATCTATTGGAGGACAAGTCTGGTGCCAGCAGCCGCGGTAATTCCAATCTCCAATAGCGTATATTAAAGTTGTTGCAGTTAAAAAGCTCGTAGTTGGATCTCAGGCGCAGGCGGGCGGTCCGGCTCGCGCCGGTTCACTGCCCGTTGTCTCCTGCCCCACCGTCTGCCGGCTCTCTCCCACGGGTGCTCTTCGCTGGGTGGCCGGCGCGTTTACTTTGAAAAAATTAGAGTGTTCAAAGCAGGCCTCGGCTGCCTGAATAATGGTGCATGGAATAATGGAACATGACCTCGGTTCTATTTTGTTGGTTTTCGGAACTGGAGGTAATGATTAACAGGGACAAACGGGGACATTCGTATTGCGGCGTTAGAGGTGAAATTCTTGGATCGCCGCAAGACGAGCTACTGCGAAAGCATTTGTCGAGAATGTTTTCATTAATCAAGAACGAAAGTCAGAGGCGCGAAGACGATCAGATACCGTTGTAGTTCTGACCATAAACGATGCCGACTAGTGATCCGCAGGAGTTGCTTCGATGACTCTGCGGGCAGCTTCCGGGAAACCAAAGTGTTTGGGTTCCGGGGGAAGTATGGTTGCAAAGCTGAAACTTAAAGAAATTGACGGAAGGGCACCACCAGGAGTGGAGCTTGCGGCTTAATCTGACTCAACACGGCCAACACTGAAATGACTGACATGCCGAGACCACTTTCTTGGGTCTAATATGGAACTGGTGGTGGATTTAGACCCTCAGAAATCTGGGGTTATGCCCTCTGTGGCTCGGTTGGTCTGCATTCAGTGTTTGATAAAGGAATTGACGGAAGAGCACTATCAAGAGTGGAGCCTGCGGCTTAAATTGACTTAACATGCCAATACTGTAGAATGACTGTCAAATCGAGAGCACCTTCGTGGGGTCTAATAGTGAACATGTGCTGGTATTAGACCCACGGAAGACAGGTCAGTCTCTTAACCCCCCTAATGAAAGAGCGCCTGCTACGGTAATCTGGTCTTAACCCTGCAGAAATCGCAGGTTCCAGAAACTTGGCCATTGACAAACTAAAAGCCCTCTATTGATACGTCCTGGCTAATATTGAACGGGTACTGGAAATAGACCCTTGGAAGACAGGTCAGTTTTACCCTACCAATGACAGGGCGTTGCTACGGTAATTCTGCTTAACTCGAGAGGAGCCGCAGACATTTGGTTCACGTACTAGGCTGATAAGCCAACGGCGCGAGGCTACAAGGTGAGGGATTACGGCCGAACGCCTCTAAGCCAAAATCCCGCCCAAAAGCAGCTCAGCACAAATGCAGAGGGAGACTTCGACATGGTGGGGACCTGGGGCCTCCGCTCCAGCCCCGCCCGATCGAGCCACAGAATGAGGTCTCTGCGGTCCGCCGACCAAAGCGGGCGGGAAGCTGCTCGATATTCACCCCATACGGCAATGAGGTATGAAACCATTTGTAGAAGACTTAGTTCTCGGTCGGGGTGCCCTAAGCAGTAGATCAGCTACATCACTGCGAACTGCTGAGACTCAACCCTTGACCATGAGATGTCCGCTCCCCAGGCGAACAACATCTCCGTGCAAGACCAGGCTTGTCCCCTGGTCAAATGCACTATTTCGAGAGGAATCACAGGTTGCTGACATTTGGTCCACGTGCTTGGCTGATAAGCTACCATCTGAGGGATTACGGCCGAACGCCTCTAAGCCAGAATCCCGCCCTAAATCGCAGCACCGCTGTGATGGGAGGCTACGATATGGCTGGGGCTTGCGTCTCAGCCCGGCCCGATCGAGCCGCAGAAATGCACCTGGCAAAATGCACTCCTGCCTCGCTCTTTGCCTCTGTCTGCTATCAGTCATCCCAATAGACGCAGAAGAGATGCAGTCCAGCGGACATTGCACCTCCTGGCCTATTGTGACAACCTCCCGGGTAGCGGGGAATGCTAGGCGTACCATCACTGCAGATGAGCCGAGAAAATAAAGGGAGCAAAGAGATACATATGCTACGTTTCTGGCAGGACGTGACGATCCTGGGATAAAGTCACACTGGACTGCCTCTCTTCCGGGATAGTACAAACTAGTACATAGTCCATCATATCATTGCCAAACCCTATAGACACGAGTAGGGAAGACTCGATAGTCCTGCAAGACAACTTCCCAAGAGAGACAACTCTGACCAAAAACAACTGCTGCCTTGCAGTTAGGCTGGGGACAGCCAAAGGCTAAGGAGGGCAACCCTACAAAAACGCCTGTTGAAATCGGATGCACTGAGCCACAGGCTTAACAAAATAAAACAGTGCAACGTAAATATAGCTGTAAACAGCGTACGATGAAGAAGAAGAAGAAACAGGCATGTTGTTAATGTTTGTTACCAGGTAGCCAGAGTAGGTATTTTTAAACTTACTGTGTCTTACTAGGCCTGTGGGAAGGTACAAATAATTTGGGCAGATTTTAAACTAGAATTTGTCTGGGCAGCGCCTGTTAAGCCTACAATTTTTGATATCTAACCGACAAGGGATTTTTAGCGTGATAACTCAGAAGGGCCAGAGATCAGGGGAAGTTTTTTTTACCAAAAGATCCACATGAAAAAGTCCAGGTCTCCATCATGATTCGAACCCGCAACCTTCAGCACCCAAGGCAGAGACTTTACCTTGATATCACCAAGTCTCCTCTGCTATATCAGTCACTAATTTCAGCTGTAACTTTTTCAATTTTCAATGGGATTTTTTTTAATGATATATTATTTTAAAGATAAATGTTAATTTAAATAACACAATATACTGGCATATTTCATGATTTTGTAGATATTATAATTTTCACAGTGTGACTGTGGTTGGAAAAAAACTATTAAAAACAATATTTAAAAAATATCTACTTACAGCCAAATCCTGGTGTTCTAAGGCACTTAATGTCTTTTTATTGATAATTCTTATGTAATGTGTTCAATTTTGATAAGAAATCATCCAAAAACATGCAAATGTACTAAATTTTTTTGTTAATTTAAATTTATTTAGCTACTGCCGCTTCTTTGGCCGTCTTAGTCTTAGTCGACCTGTACTTCTACACGGGTGGATGCCCTTGTGCAGGTTCCAGCTCTTGCGTGAGCTGGATGTAGCAGGGAGGAGGATTTTCTGCTTAGCTGGCTAGGCTTAAGCAGCTTATTACTCTGCTGCGTTGGGGCAAGTGCCAGGCTTTCTGTAAGGAGGCCAGTTTGCAGTGTTTATCTTATGTTTCAGAAGTTAAATGAAAAAGAGTTAACTATTGAAAATGTTTTTTTGGTAGTGAGTTACAGGGGCTCTTATTACATTCTAATTCATACTTGAGAAGGTAGACTAGTGTCTTCCTGGCTGTATTGTAATGTGAGCCTCCTTTATAAGCTCCCACTACATTGGCTAGACTGCTGTGACAGCACAGCCTATTTTCAGGCACACAAATGAGGACGTTCGGTGGGGTCTTCCTTCCTTTCTTTCTTTCTGCTATTTGTCCTAACAATGACATTTTGATGTTGTCAGTTTACAGCAGGGCTGCGCTGCGATATACGGCCCTTTCGGCCCAACACATCCAGTTTAGGCACAGTATTTTTTAGGGCTGTGTTTGCCTTCCCTCGTGATTCCAATTTTCTTAAACACACTAGTGCAGCCTGTTTCCAGGACCACCACTCGGAGGCAGAATAGGGTCTTATTCAGCTGTGGTTCACTGACGCTGATGCACGCCGTCATCTATGAGTCGCTGATGACTTATCTCATTCACTGTGCTCCTGTCATCTCATTCACTATGCTCCTGTCAACTCATTCACTGTGCTCCTGTTAGCTCATTCACTGTACACCTGTCATCTCATTCACTGTGCTTCATCTTTAGTTTCCTATATTTCACCTGACACTGATTACACTTCGTCATCAGGAAAAGACGATAAAAAAAATGTGTAATTTTTTTGGCAGATTACTTTTAAACATAGGTAGATAGTGATTTAAGACAGACTTATCTCAGTTTTTGTTTTCAATTGTTTATGTAGTGTCATTTAATGTTCAAAATTCATTGACATTTCCACAAAGATCATGTGACGACATTCTCCAACTTGGAGGTAATAAAAATAAGAACCTTTCGATGAGCTATTACCATGACCTTCAGCCTGAGCCAATGGCCATGAAAGGCCGAAGGTATACCGAATATGTAGCTGCTTGAATAATATCATTTACTAACTATACTGTATAGATATATTAGTTACTAACATCTGTTAAATATTTTTTGCCATGAAAATGCTTTTGGGCTTCTCTGCTGGTCAGATCAGCTACTATCTCAACATCGAAGGCACCGATGATGTAGTCTGACAGGATTGAACTTGTCCATTTCTTTATATCTCCCTACCTATAGCATTTGAGGAGAGGTGACTAACGTCTGCTCAGGCAAAACATACTGAAATGGGTATGTTAGTCAGGATCAGGTAAAATATACTGTCAAGTTCCCCACCTTGACTTCCTTGCAGTTCTCCCTAGAAATGGGCTGTTTTCATGGCAGCTTTGAGATGCGGGATCGACATGATCCTAGTTGCATTGAGCACCACGCAGAAAACGTCAAGCTTAGTACAGCCGCCTAAAGGATCCCTGTCCACCTTCATCTGCATGCTCTGGATGTGAGGAAAGCTACTGCAACTCGCCATTTAACATCCTTTTCAGGCCTCATAGAAGAGTAATCTTACTTGTTGTGGACATTCAGCAACAAAATAAGAAAGATTTCATTTTTCTAAAAGACACAAAAATGATAATATGAGAAATCATTCAATTTTGTTAAATTTCAAAATGCACTAAAAGTTTATTATAACTTAGTTCTATTATTAACTTAGTTAGGGGAACTGAGACACTAGTCCAGTCAGGCACAACATTCTGACCAGGATGTTGTGTCAGGGTCAGACACTCCTTTAACAATTTTATTGCCTGGGGGAAGGTTTGTGGCATATTGGGTAGGAATTTCATTATTTTTTTTGTCAAGACAGTGGCTCCCCCGGAATTCCTTATTTATTTTCTTCTTTTTCTATGAGATCTACTTATCCAGGATATCGATTCTCTCTTCCATTTGTCTATGTTTTCAAGTGCAAACATATTTGGCTGTAATATTCTCCTTTTGCTCCATGTGAAATAGACCACCATTACAGATGATCCTGTTTTATAGGTAGTCTGTATCTGAACACTTGCAGTGGTGTTTTTTCAATAGCAGCAATTTTACATGATAAGGTTGCTAGCCCCATCCATAACCTCCTTTAGTTGTTTTTTATAACATGTTTGTAAAGTTACAGTTGCCCAATTATTTCCACCCAATGTACCACTCTAATAAATTAGATGTGAGCAAAACATATCAAGACAGAAACTTTGAGGACATGGCAGATAAACTTGAGCACAAGGGCATGATTTCTGAATGAGTTTTTTTGTTGACCTTTATCACCTCAAGGTTGCCAAAGGTAAAGGCCAGGTTAATAATATTTGTCCCAGACTACAAAAGGACCTCCTTCAAGATTGTCTCAATTCTGAAACTACATTACTTAGAATTTTAGCTTTCAAACATGCAGGCTATGCTTGCTGCCAGGTTGCCGAAGGCTATTTTTAATACATTCATTATTTTGCAATGTTTACTTCCTGAGATTACTAGGCCTGGGGGGAGGTAGGCTGAATATTGGATAGGAATTTCATTACTTTTTCTCATTTTTCCCAGACAGCGGCTAACAGCCTTCTCTTATCAATTATCCACTGCCAAGGGTTCTTTTACATGCACAGAGCAATACAGGGGATCTCCATGTTTTTCATCAATCTTCAATATGACTAGGTGGTGGTCTTGCCCACTTTGAGACTGAGGGATGCATGGAACTTGTAAGATTTGAAACGCCACCATTTTGTGCTTTCGTTTCTGGAGAGGCAAGCACCATTACCTATCAGCTATAGCAATTCTCTCCTCTTCTTCTTCGTACGCTGTCAGACGTCAACTTGAATTTGTTCGAAGAAAGCAGCAGTCATCCTGAGGCTGTCGACACTGCCATAGAGCTTGTCTAGTGTTGGCACTGGTGATGGCCACATGTGCTTTATCTGGACCTCGCATGTCGGGCAATTTTTCAGCAGATGTTCAGTGATCATTTTCCCTGTACGACAGGTGCATTCATCAGTAGCACCTATCTTCAGTTTATTGAATAGATGGTACCTCAGTCTGTTGTGGCCTGTGCAGAGTCTGAAGACCACGACCTGCTCTCTTCTGTTCAACTGGTAATAGGCATTATTTTTTGTGTAGCCAGTATGCTCTATTTCCCATTTGGCCATGTATCTGGCCCTAATAAACCTTTTGGACTCTTTGTAGGTCACACTAGAATCTGGTTGCACCTTCTTTTGCCAGTCTGTCTGCCTCCTCGTTGCCTTGAATGTTACAGTGGGATAGAACCCACTGTACCACTACTCTTTTTGGTGTGGACTGCTGGCATAGTTGACAGAGTACTGCTCTTAAATCATTAAGTTCTGTATTTTTCCGGCTTTATAGTGCTGTAACACCGGGCAGGGCATCTGTATACAGGACTATCTGCTTTCATTGCTTTCGCCCGTCTGCATTGCTTCTACTGCAGCCTTCAATGCCTCTGCCTCCGCTCTGAAATTGCTTGAGAAGCATAGAGTCCAGAAAAGTGATTTTGCACTGGCCCTATGAATGCTCTACATGGCCCACATTAACTGTCTTCAACGATCTTTTCAATTATTGAGACACTATGGAATACCAGAGAAGAACATAACCCTCATAATAATAATAGTTGTCCATCGCAAGCAAAGATGGTGACAGCATCAGACTTGTGCTGTGAGATGTGATCTCATATGACTGTAAAGTCCAACCCTGGCAGTGCAGACTCTGCTGCATCCAGGATACACATGTGAGGAATCGGCTCTGGAGTCGTCACATCTTCTGTTCTTTCGAGCGGCATGCTTTCTCTGGGCCTCGTCGTGTAATAAAGTTTTGATCAGCGGTCTGAGGACCTTGTGCGATGCTAGCACTCTAGGTGGAACAGTTCTATCCAATCATCTCCCAGAAATTGACTTCAGTGTTTAAACTTTTCAGAGACATTTTCAAGGGGTCTCTGTAGCATTTTCTTCTGTCCCTCTAATGAGCATCATTACGTTCTGAGCTGACCGTATAGCAGCTGCTTGGAGATGCCATCGGGCATACAAGCAATATGTCTCATCCATCTTATCTTGGCTTTCTCTAGAAGCATGTGGATGCTCAACATGTTAGACCTGCTAAGAATTTCAGAGCTAGGAACTTTGTCCTGCTATTTGACTCTGAGCAGTCTACGCTGACAGCTCAAGTGAAAGAGTTAACTATCTGGTGTGTCGCTATATACTGTCCATGTTTCACAGATATGCAGCAGAGTGGTTAGCACTACAGCATGATACACTTTTACTTTGGTGGCAGCACTGATGCTTTTTTGGTTCCATACGTTCCCTTGCAAACCCTCAAAGGCAGATAACAATAATATACAGTATTACAATTATCAATACAAACATTTAGTTCATGTGGTCGTCTACACAGCAAAAGTCCCATATCCTCAGTATTTTGTCTTGATGGTACAATCAGCCAGACTTTGATATCCATTGCTTGATGTTATCCTTCCACTTATAGCGACATTTACCTCGGAAATGGGGAGACTAGCATCTGGTCAGGCACAACATACTGATCAGACATGTTAGTCAGGGTCAGGCACAACATACTGATCAGACATGTTAGTCGGGGTCAGGCACAACATACTGATCAGACATGTTAGTCGGGGTCAGGCACAACATACTGATCAGACATGTTAGGGTCAGGCACAACATACTGGTCAGACATGTTAGTCAGGGTCAGGCACAACATACTGGTCAGACATGTTAGTCAGGGTCAGGCACAACATACTGATCAGACATGTTAGTCAGGGTCAGGCACAACATACTGGTCAGACATGTTAGTCAGGGTCAGGCAAAATATACTGGCCAAGACCCTCACCTCAGCTTCCTCGTAGACCCTGGAAATGGGCTGTTTTCATGGCAGCCTGGTTAACAAGGTTAGGGGCCGACATAATCCCTTAGTGAGCGACACAGATGAAGCCAAACATAGCACAACTGCCTGGATGACCCGGTCTACCTTCATCAGTACGCTCAGGATGTGAGGAAAGCTACTGCAACCAGTCACTTAACGTCCTTTTTAGGGCACGCAAAAGAGTAGACCCACTCATTGTGGGCATTCAAAACAAACAAACAACCTTCGTGGAAGCACAGATGCATTGTTGGTTCAAGACGTTCACTTGTAAACCCCCCAAAGGCAGATAACAATAATATGCAGTATTACAATTATCAATACGAACATTTAGTTCATATGGCCATCTCCACAACAAAAGTCTGTAGCAGCAGATCTTCAATGTCCTCAGTATTTTTGTTTTGATGGCACAATCTGCCAGATATTTTTCCTGTCCGTCGCTTGATGTTAACCTCCCACTTATAGTGATGCTTACCTCTGACATGTTTGCCTTCCAGCTTTTCTTCCAGTATTTTTTTCATTAAGATATTTAATGTGATTTTATTGACCAAAATATCTTACTATCAAACTCTGTTTTTTTTCATCAATTTTTTGTATCCCTAGTTTCACCCAAAACTTTTTTATTTATTTTCTTTTTTTCCACAAGAAGCGCCCATTTCTTTTATATATCCACAATTCAAAGATTTCAATTCTCATCTGTAGTCATTCATTAATTGTAAATTTTTTAACTAAATGGTTCTCTTCCAAAAAATTTATAAAAACTTTCTAATAATGTGAGGGGGCTTCAAATTAAAACCTTAAAAGTGGGATATAAATTATGAAAACCGTGCCTGTGTATTGCAACTTGTTAACATGGCTGCTAAGAAGGTCAAGAGTGTCCTGCATTATTGACATTCTGTGAACCGTTTTTTTTAGCAGCGAAGGGGGGAAACCTATAGAAATTCATCAGCGAATAAAGGTCTAGTACAATGATGCATGTCTTTCACTTCAGCAAGTGGAGTAGGAATTTCTAAAACGGCATGAGTTCTGTAACATACTGTTCATGACCGAGTTAGGCACACCGAGTAGTAAAAACAATTTCTAGCAAGAGTTGCTAACGTAGATGAAACCTGGGCTCTACCATGATCTTGAAATTTGCTTCTCAAGAAAAGAATAACAAAGTTGCTTCTCTTTGGTGCATGTCAGTAGTGGGGCAGCCATCTTTGGTGCATATCAATAGTGGGCAGCCATCTTTGGTACATATATGCTAGCGAAATATGTCTATGTAACATTACAATAATGCTAGCAAAAACTGTCTATGTAACATTACAATAATGCTAGCAAAAACTGTCTATGTAACATTACAATAATGCTAGCAAAACTGTCTATGTAACATTACAATAATGTTAGCAAAACTGTCTATGTAACATTACAATAATGCTAGCAAAAACTGTCTATGTAACATTACAATAATACTAGCAAAACTGTCTATGTAACATTACAATAATGCTAGCAAAAGCTGCTTCTATCACTGCTCAGAAACTATTTTTGGCAATATTGTCAGTCTGATGACATCTTTCATTCTGTAAGACTGATGACATCTTTCATTCTGTAAGAATCATATACCACATAACAGGTATGAAGTACTGAGATCAGGTGTGGTGTATTTATCATAGAGCGGATATACAAGCGCTGGAACGGATACAAAGAAGAACGGCAAAACTGACAGTGAGATTTAAGATTTATAGTTATGAGGAAAGGCTCAGAAACACCGGCCTACAGTGTTTGAATAAGAGAAGAATTTGAGGTGACTTAATACAGGGCAAGAGAGCACAGGTACAAGTTAATTACAGAAAACCCCAGATTAGATATTAGGAAATATTTGTTTTAGTCAGAGAGTTGTGAATGCCTGGAATGCATTGACGCAAAAAATAATGAGGGCAGGATCAGTTAATGCATTCACAAATAGACTAGATCCACATAGTTATTTTTAGATCCAGTGGGGTAGAATAAACTGGTTGTATACAGACTCTCAGGTCATCCCGTAACCGGTGAGGCCGTTAGGGCTCACATAAAGACACATAAAGACATACTCACAACCCGATGCCACCCTTCTGTCAGCAGCCGCTGCCTGTGCCTCTTCTGGTCGGCGATTGGTCCATTCTTTTATGTTGTCATCCCACCTCTTTTTGGGCCGCCTCTACGTTGTTTGCCTTGCACCTTTCCGTGGAGGATCGTATTTGCAAGGCCATTTGATCTCAATATGTGACCGTACCAAGCGAATTTCCTTCTTTTGACAGTTGCCAAGAGGTCTTTAAAAGGCACTATTGCTGTTATAATTCTATCTCGAATTTCCTCATTTGTAACTTGATCTTTGTACGTGACGTTTAAAAGTCTTCGGAAACATCTCATCTCCAAAACTTGTATTCTTCGCTGAAGGTCAGCTGTCTGTAACTGTCCATGTCTCACAAGCATAGAGGAATATTAACAGGACCAGTGTACACATTAATCTGATTTTCGTGCTTATTGATAACCGTTTATCTTGCCAGATTTTGTTAAGCCATGCAAATGCCGCTATTTTCTGTGCTATTCTGGCCAAAACCTCACATTTTGATAGACTCCACCAAGTCTTTTAAACCAATATAAAAAAGTTAAGTTAAGTTAAGTGGTGCCATTTAGTTTTGAGCAATGTCTCAATAGTTATGTTCTTTATCCTGCTATAGCCATACACCACATAACAGATGTGATGTTTTTAGTTGTAACCCTGCCAGCTATGAGATGATAGGGAACATGTGGCCTATGGGTTGTGAACTTGGTTTATGATCCAAAAGATCATCATTATGTAGCATGTCCTTTGCAGAATGTGACTTCCATAACAGTCCTTCTGAAAGAAACTCGATCTCTTGCTAAATCTCCAGTCTGCTCCAGAGTCATGCCCAGGCATTCCTTGACATCTTGTCGCCAGCCTTTTTGGTCTGCCTCTGTTGTTCAGTACCATACCTTCCATTACCGTTCTCTTAAGACCATTGTGACTTTTGATGTGGCCAACATATTTAAATGTTATGTTCATGATGGAATTTATGAACCAGTTCTTCTCTATGTCCAATTCTTGTTGCTTGTCTGTTTTCTTTTTTTCTCTTCATTTCATGGTAATCTGAGGAACTATCTAAATCATTTTGAAGGACTCAATTCTCTTCTTTGAGGTATGGGTAACTGTCCATGTTTCGCAGCCATATGTTGCCATGGGAAAAACACAGGTTCTCTATATTTTCACTTTTGTTGTTTATCTGGTATTCTGCCAAAGTTTCCTCAGCTTGTGTAGTCTTTGCATTGCCATTGCCAATCACCTTCTAATTTTCCAAAGTGTCAGTTCATGTTCAGTTTGATAGACCTGGCATGTCATCGGTTTATTCATAGCGTAACAGCTTCTCCTAGTTGATCCAGCTGTAAATGGGTACTTGTTGAAGTCCAGGACAATTTCAGAGATGCTGCAATAGCTATAAGGTTCATGTTCTACCATTGGCACTTTTAGCAATGAAAGGGAATGAGCAATGAAGTTGGTTCTATGAGCAATTTTTAATTTTTTTGGATACCGAATTCAGGACAAAGGATTTGAATTTGAAAGAGTTATCTTTCACCATTGGAATTTTGTTGAATTACAATTTGTGTCTTTCTAATTTACTCTCACTTTTTGTATATGTTTTCTCTTTTATTATCAACATTCTTTGTCTATTTAGATTATTAAACCAATTTATTCCCGTCGTGAGGATTTCTATATCAACCATAAATTAGAAAGCTGGAATTTTGTACACAGCCTCTACTAGTGTGACCTGTTAAATCTATCCAATTTTATGGATCATTAAATGCAAACAAACAAAATATTTCAATGCACAAATTTACCAAAGACGCACAAACATAAAAAAATTACACTTTTGTGGTACCAAAAACAAAAATCATGACAGAATTAACAAAAGTTTGAAGCGAAACAAGTTTGAAGCGAAAAACGTTTTTTAAATATTGAATTGCAAAAAACCAACCTTTGGCCATGTAGAGCCCCTCAGAAGCCTTTGCTGACACCAGGTAGGTAACCACTGAATGTTATATAATAAACTGACTTAAGTACTGTGAGTCACAAAACACATTTCACTTTCTGCTGACCTGTTGCCGTGACCACAAATTAACATATGATTGTATTTATGCAGTCATCGTTATAAATGTACTTTTTAAACCATTTTAAAATTTCATAACTGAACTTGTTAAAGTGAAAGCATTGATTTGAAAGTTCCTTTGTTATTTTTAATGCAGTGCTTCTTAATCAGGGGTGCATGTATCTCCTGAGAGTTCCAAGTTTTGGCTGCTGATTTTGTGAGACACGCTAAATAATTTATATGGCAAATTATCCAAAACAAATAAAAATACAATACTGCGTTATTTCAAAATGCTCTGCATGGGTTGTAATGAGGTAGATCATTGACATGAAGATTTTGAAATCAGACATAATATATTTATTTTAGTAAACGTTTTTATGTAGACTGAAAGTGTTCATTATCTATGAGAACAGTGGTTCCCAAATTGTCGGTTCAAGGATCACCATTGGTGTATCAGGATTTTTCAACAGCACAAAGAGTCAGAACACAAGTCTACCTAACAGTTGCAGTGCACAGTTAGATTGGATTATGAAACACATATTTCAAATTCACAAATAGTTTATATAAAATGTATTAAATAAGTACATATTTTAAACAATCATATAACTGAATAAATAAATCGTAATTAGTGGGGTGGGTGAGAATGTTGTTCACTGCGCGTTTAATAGTGGGGTCGGTGAGAATGTTGTTCACTGCGCGTTTAATAGTGGGGTGGGTGAGAATGTTGTTCACTGTGCGTTTAATAGTGGGGTGGGTGAGAATGTTGTTCACTGCGCGTTTAATAGTGGGGTGGGTGAGAATGTTGTTCACTGCGCGTTTAATAGTGGGGTGGGTGAGAATGTTGTTCACTGCGCGTTTAATAGTGGGGTGGGTGAGAATGTTGTTCACTGCGCGTTTAATAGTGGGGTGGGTGAGAATGTTGTTCACTGTGTGTTTGATAGTGAGGCGGGTGAAAATGTTGCACAGTGCACGTCTTTTCAAATCTTGTAATCAGACTTCACACAACCTTTCCTGTTCTACGTCGATTTTTGCACTATACTTGATTTCTATCACAGCATCCACCAAAAACCCAGCTTCACACAAATAACATCACAAATGGAATAAAGATTCAATGAGCTTTTCCTTTTAGCATCGGATAATCATATTTTACAGATATCCAAAAATTAGTTATTTTCTTTGTGTCAAATTTTTTCTTCAGTGTATTGTTGCAGGAACGCTCAATAAGATTTTCTTCTACAGAAGTAAATTGAAATGGAGCTTTGAACCTGAGTTGATTTTTAATCCTTTCGAGCTTGTCAATTTTATTTTCTTGAAAGTATTTTTTCAAACAGTTGATTAGCTTTAAGCTACTAACACCACGAGGGCTAAATGTTATTCCAGTGAAAATATTGGACTATTTTGCAGCTTCCCCGCAAACTAGCCATGGGCGGTGGGACATTATTAAATTGATACTGTTACTATATCAAATGCACATAAAATTGATTCTTTTAATACTATTCAGGTATATTTTGCAAGCTGGGTTAGAGAGCATTATTATTTGGTATATGATATTTTGTCTGCTTCTGGGAAGTCTGTGCACCATTCAGCCTTGTTTGTAGACAACCTGGTGGTTTATCTTAGAGCACGGGAAGAGAGTGGAGTCATCAGGTTTTGTTATAGACTTTAAAAGCTGTGAAGGGGTGCACAGGATTGAGAAGACTGAAGCACTGCTTTAATATTTATCTACACATATGCATGTTGGTATACATTCCATAGCCTACTGTGAATCTTAAAGACTATTGAGTAGTTAGTCAACAATTTAATATGATATTCACTTGTAACTCGTAGGTAGTAAAAAAAAATGTGACAAAATTAATGACAATCACTTGTAACTTAGTCAACAAATTAATGACATTCACTTGTAATGCATAGTTAGCCAATAAATTAAATATGACATTCACTTGTAACACTTAGTCAACAAATTAATAACGACATTCACTTGTAACGCTTTGTTAGTAAACAAATTAATAATGACATTCATTTTTATCACAGTGAACAAAATAAATATAACATTCAATTGTAATGCTTAGTCAACAAATTAATAGCTTAGTTAGTCAACAAATTAATAACAACATCCATTTGTAATACATGAACAAGTCATATGCTTTTGTTATTTTTGTTATATGATTATCCCATCTGCACATATCCTGCATGTGTAACCCTTAATTTAAACCAGTTCCAATCAGTAGCTACAAAGGATTCTGTGAATTAGAGGTGTGAAGTTGCTTTGCAATCCCGATGCACCAGGTACAAATCACGTTATGCTCAGTTTGATAAACCAAGCATATCGTTGGTTTCTTCATGGGATGATTGCATCTTCCAGTCAACCCAGCTGTAAATGGATACCTGATAAGACAAGGGGAAATTGATGAAATGCCATGGAAACTACAGAGTTCGTGCTCTGTTGCCATTTTCATAAATAGAATTGGCTGAGCACATATAAGCATGCCCAGGTGCAGGGAAGTGGGTTCTGTGAACTATTTTCTGTACAGTAGCTTTGAAGAAACACATTGAACACAAAGACAATGGTGATAGACAAGAAACATAGGCACTATCGTAGAATGGAACAAGTGAGTTGGACAGAAAGAAGATTCAATGACAATATCATCACTGAGGTAAACTCACAGACAATTATTGAAAATAATACAGAAATGAAGATTAAGTTGACACGGTATATGACATGAAAATCTTCTGCAGAAGATAATAGAGGGCAAAGTCCAGGGATAAAGAGGGGGGGGGGGGGGGGGACGAAGACTCATCTTTTTATTTCAGGAATTCAGTGCAAACTAATGATGGAATGAAGAGAACTGCACATGGTAGGGTCAAAGGGAGAGAATTGCTCAAACAACCTCACAACCAGTCATATGACTGACCAACAAGAGGATAGGGTCAAATGGAGAGACATGTTCAGACAACCTTACAATCAATCCTTAGACTGATCAACCAGAGGATAGTGTCAAATGGAGAGACATAATCAGACAACCTTACAACCAATCCTAGGACTGATCAACCAGAGGATAGGGTCAAATGGAGAGACATGCTCAGACAACCTTATTCATGATACAAATGTATAATAATTACCTCTTTATTGAAAGTCAAGAAAAACAACATTATGTTGCTGTGTTTGGTATCCATATAAAATACCCGGATGGGTATTGTGAGTTTTGTGATTCATGCGGCAAAAACCGTTCAAATGATGAAGTGGAGGTCTATAGAAGCAGCAGTTGCAATTTGGCACCAATAGTTTGATTTAGGCGAATTGATGCCAATAGACACTAATATTTTTAGTGACTCCAAGTCAGTTCTGGGGGCGCTGAAGCACATTCCATACAACAAAAAGGAGATATTTTATGTGGGCAGGGCAGTCAACAACATTATCACTGCCTATGGGATTAATGGGCACTTTGCATTCAATCTCTGGACATAGGGGGCTACCAGAAAATAAGATGGCTGGCAGATTGACAAGAGCCTTCAAACAAAAATTTGACAGACCCTGCAGAAACCACACAGTAAAACTAATTGCTAAGAATAATACCAGAGAAATCTGGATGAACAGGTGGGAGACGGAACAATGGGTCTCTGTGAATTTTGCAAAATGTCACAGCCAAAAAGTAATGACACAAATAAGCTACATAGAAGAGATCAAAGTCTCATCTTCCAGTTCCGAACAAGACACACCAGAGTCAATACCCACTTTAATCGCATCAATCCACAGCACCTGCCCTTGTGCAGACATTACTTTCACCCTGATGAAACAGACACGTATGCAAAACACTTGTAGACATGAGAAAAAGATTCTTACAAGCACTGCCAACAATTTCCAGCACACTGTATGGAGTGGTGACACAACTGAAGAAGATCTGTATCATGTATCTATAAGAATGGCATTGGGCTGCTATGGAATAACAACAACAGACAAAACAATTTCAGATTAATACTGCATGAAATTCAGTATTGCCATTCGTCTGACATTTATAAAATCAAAATTCAATTATATTAATTATGCATATAAATAAGGAAAACAATTTGTGTATGAGTGCGAGCAACACACATTATTTATGATGGCTACATTTTCACTGAGGGGCGTGTTAGCTCAGTTCATAGCGAGCAATTCACTATTTTCTGTGGTAATAGCGTGCCTTGGTTCGAATTGCGTCTGGAGACTAAAAAAATATGGGTCGTGATTTTAATCAGGGACCGCTTTTTCAGTCAACCCAGCTGTAAATAGGTACCTGATGCATGAGTTAGGGAAAGTAAAAACAGCAAGGAAAGGCACCGGCCACCCCACCTCTTACACGCTGCAGCTCAGTACAATGGAGTCTTCAAATACTTCATTTCCAACCTGCAGTTAATTCTGCTGAATTTCCACTTTAATTTTGTTTTGTTACATTTAGACTGGCTGCAGGACATGTTTTCTCCATTGCTTTGTGGTCATGTTCATGCTTTCATTTGTCTTTGTTCTTACATCACAATATGTATTGATTCCAGGGCAGCTAAGATGTCAGAAGGTATTTCACTAGAAAAAGATAGCGTAATGAAACAGCTGGACTTACTAAGGTATGTTTTGTTTCTTTGTTCTATTCTTGTTTGGTTCTTGTGTATTCATGTGATGATTTCTGTCAGATAATAAAAAACATTATATTTTTATTCAAAGTTTTTGCATCCTCTGATGGCCCTGACTTTTCTATTTGCACAGAGATATCAATAAAAAACTTCGGGACGACAAGGATGAAACTGAATCTACAGAAGCAACATGGTTTTATTATAACTTCACCAATCCTCCGCTTATCCGAGTGGTAACTAATGTGAAAAGAATGAGATCACTGCAACCTTCCAAGGGGATTGAAAAAGGGGGTTAGAGAGAGTTGTGTATGGGGCTAGCAACCTCATTATGTAAAACCATTGCTATTTAAGCTGCTCCTGCAAGGGGTCAGTTGTAGTGGTAGACCTATGCTTCATATGGAGTGAGGAGGCCAAAGAGTTCCAGAAAGCAGTGATTCAGTGGAGGCCATCACACTGTAACATAAGGGAAATGAGGCGGCCGACAGATCTAGTCATAGAGGGAGTGAAACATACAGGAAGACTATTTGGTTCTCTTCTTCACCGTTAGTCCTGAAAAGGGTGTTACCTCGTAGTTTGCAGTGATGATGCGAAATCTGCACAGCCCAGCACAACCGGTTTGAGCTGACATTTTTTGGTACCAGGTTTGCCTTTCCCACAGCGATACCTATTCTCTTAGCCAGACTACACCAGTGCAGCCTGTTTCCAGGGCTGCTGCTTGGAGGTCAAATAGGGTCTTAGTCAGCTGGGGTTCACTGACCCTGATGCATGCAGTATGAGTAGCTGGCTGCTGTCAGCTCATTCACTGTGCTGCATTTTCAGTCCTACCAGGCCATCTATGAAGAAGCAAAAGCCATAATAGAACAATACAAGACAAAGTGGCCGGAAGAACACCTAAAACACCATGCAGATGGCGGGTACAACCAACTGTCCAGAAAAGACCAGGTTATTATGCTTTGTCTCCGAACTGGCCAAAAACAGAATGAGACACCACCTGTACAACAAGAATGAGACATCACCTGTACAACAAGAACGAGACACCACCTGTACAACAATAACGAGACACCACCTGTACAACAAGAACGAGACACCACCTGTACAACAAGAACGAGACACCACCTGTACAACAAGAACGAGACACCACCTGTACAACAAGAACGAGACACCACCTGTACAACAAGAACGAGACACCACCTGTACAACAAGAACGAGATACCGCCTGTACACCAAGAACGAGACACCGCCTGTACACCAAGAACGAGACACCGCCTGTACACCAAGAACGGGAAACCATATATACACCAAGAACAGGAAACCATATGTACACCAAGAACGAGAAACCATCTGTACACTAAGAACGAGACACCGCCTGTGCACATACCAAGGATGACACACCACCTGTACACTAAGTTCAAGTAAGGTTCCACCTTCCTGTGTTACTGCATCCTGGCAGACATGACAGCACCTGATGTACTTCAGGACTGCCCTGAACATACAGATCGGACGTAAATGATGTGGCTCACACCGTCTGCCGTTGAGGAAATAAAACTGTACAACAGTACTGAGACCCTGAAGTGAGCAATGATCGTAGAAGAGGAAGAAAAATCCTTATGTAGCAGAGTAGTTAGAGCAATAAGTTCTCATAGGAAAACTGACCAGTTATGCAACAATGATGTCACACTACATCCTACTCAGCTGTCAATTGTTACCTGCCTGGAACTCGAGGAGTTACAAGGAAAGACTCAGAAAAACCAGCCTACAGTGTCTAGAAAAGAGATGAATTCGAGGTGACAATACAGGCTTATCAGATAATCATAGGAAAGTTCAAATTAGACTATAACAAGTTTTTTTCAAAATACAACCACCAAAGAGATCAAGAGGGCACAGATACAAATTAACTAAAGAAAGATCCAAATTGGATATCAGGAAATATTTTTTTCAGTTATAGAGTAGTGAATGCTTGGAATGCATTACCCCAGGAGGTGGTGGCGGCAGATACAGTAAATGCATTTAAGAATAAATCGGATGTGCATAGTTTTTAGAGCAGGTAATACAGATGTGACTGGTTGTCTACAGACTCTGATGAATCTTCTAAACCAGTATAAAAACGTTGTTATATTTATTTTATTCTCGAGGAATACAATTTATTCTTTTTTTTTATTTCTGTATCATATATGATTATGTGGCTGAGATGCGGGGAGAAAAAAAAGTACAACTTAAAAGATCCAAGCTTTCATGAATGGATGTTTGCGCCAAATTGAGTGAATAAAATAGAATGATAGAGTCGCTATTATAGAACTATGGGAAAGAACTGAACATATGCCAGGTGGGGCTGGCCAAATTAAATAACTTAAAAGCTCTTATCTTCTTTCTTAAAGCCTATGTGGTAGTCAATTTTCCACAAGCATAGGCTGCCAGTTGTTGTTACATATTCAGCAGCATCAAGGCTCTTGACCTTTGGCCCAATGCCATGTAATGATATTTGCATGTGTTTGTCAGTTATTGTCTAGTGCCTTACAAAGTGTTCCATTTATCTGGCCTTGGGGGAAGAAACAGTTTCTGAACATCGTTTGGTTAACAGTTTCATATGGGTGTGTACACAGCTGGCACTCAGGAGTGTGTTGTGATGTGAATGGATTCTGTTAAGTGGGATGTATTGACTTCTCAGACGGAAAATGGTGAGCTGAACTCTCCTTATACAACAAAAAGGAGCTATTTTGATCAACAACATTGTCACTGTTCATGGGATTAATGTCACCTTGCAATGTATCGCTGGACATAGCGGGCGTTTAAGAAACGAGATGGCTGACAGATTGGTAAAAACAGGAGCCTCCAAACAACAATTAGATCGCGCTGCAGTAACCACACAGTAAAACGAATTATTAAGAATAATGCCAGGGAAATCTGAATGACTAGATGGGTGACGGAATGGATTGCAGTGCATTTAGCGAAATATCACCACCAAAAAGTAATAATGACCTAAAGAAATTACATAGAAGAGATCAAAATGTCATCTTTCAGTTCCAAACAGGACACACCAGAGTCAATAGCCACTTGAACTGCACCAATCCCCAGAACCTGACCTTGTGCAGACATTGCTCTCATCCTGATGAAACATTTAGACACCTACTCTGCATGGCGTTTGCAGACATGGAAAAAAGATTCTTATAAGCGCTGCCAACAATTGCCAAAACACTATGAGGCAGTGAAACAATTGAAGAAGACATGTATCTATATAAGAATGGTATTGGGCTGCCATGAGCAGGCTTGCTCAGCAGCTATGGGATAACAACAACCATCCTTGTGAGTTGATTTATACTGTCTTTTGGATTGTAGCATGTCAAATGTCTGTAGACCTTCCTCACCATGTTTCTTTGTTTGCTGTTCTTATGAGCCTTGCCTAAAACCTACACAAACTGGAAAAATATACCCCATAATTGGCATAGCGCCGTCAGAGATAGAAAGAGAGAAACAGGTAAATGACCCAAGACACTCTATGTTCAGACATAGACTAAAGTCAAGATGAAATTTTTTAGTCAAGCCAGCCCCTACAGACTAGTTCAGGTAAACAACACGATCGAGTTACGGGAGGAACCTGCACCTGGACATCTGCCCTACGCAACATGGAAGTCACAATGCAGGAAAGACCTGAAAAGATGATGAAACATGCGAATGTGGAATAACAAAATACCAAGACCAACTGATGATCTGCCCAAACCTCCCGGAGACTTCTAGCATGAATGACCTCTGCTGAGTGCCAGTGACAGGGCAATCCACGTGGCTGAATACTGGAAGAATGAAGTGTGACGTAGTGCCTAGGACACGGAAAGTAAGTATGAGCTATTTGGCTGTTTGTAGAATTGCTGCTGTGTGTGGCTGTACTTGATTTGATCTCTTCTTTGCTTTTCTGTCTGCCTTGTCATAGCCAGAAGTGTTTGAGGTTCCAGAGATCCACTGCGTGACTATTTTGATGACATGGATGGTGATAATGTGGTCAAAGTCTAGAGATATTTGGAGAAAGTCAGGTCTACAATATTCAGCATCTTCTAATGTTTGAAGAACGGACATGGATTCTGTAAAAATAATGTTTTGGGCCTTTGAGGTAAAGGCATCAAAAACTATCCTCCAGTGGTACAAGGCAGTTTGATGTTCAGTGAATTTAGCTTCATAGTTGGATCAAACCTCTTCCTGCAAGCATACATCAGCTCATAAAATAATCCTCCTAGATATTCTATATAAAAGTCATAACGTGCTTTTATAGTCACATTGAGTCTGTAAAAAATAATGTTTTGGGTCTTTATTTAGCAGAAAGAACACTCATGACCTCAAACCGTCTGCTACCTTGCAGGCAGTCTAGTGACAGCCAAAGATTACAGAGAGTTAACCCAAACAAAAAGACACGTCATAGCGGACGTAAGGTGAAAGGTGCTGATTTTGCAACCTAACTAAAATACAGAAAGTTATTTACTCATTAAATAAAGAGCAAACTACAACACTTTTGTTCCTCGACCATATAAATCCAAGCTGGCAGAACCAAGCAACAAGAAAGGTCTTGTACTTGAGAGCTTGTGGTCTTGTCCCACAATATAATGCCACTCAAGTTGTTAGACTTCACAGGTCACATTTTTGAGATCGCTGAACTAAACCAAACTTGTAATCTGAGATGTCATATTTAGGTGTCAAATTGAAATCAAATCCAACAATCAAATTATCACAACCGTACAAACTAGGTCAGAAATTACAGGCTATTGTTCATTCTCAAAGTTTGGGACCGAAGATAAATGAGCTAACAGCAGTGAATGACTCCTAACTGGATACTTGCATAACGGTCAGCAAACCAGAGTTGACCAAAACCCTATTATGCCTCCAAGTGGCAGCCCTGGAAACAGGCTATACTAAAGAATAGGTTATCACAGAAGGAAGGCAAACCTTGTATTTTAAAAAAACTCACACCAGCTGAAACGGAATGTGTCGGGCCAAAAGGCGCAGATATTGCAGCCTCGCTGGCGAAATAAAAGCACTCAATACCAGCAGGAGAGACCTGGTCCAATTTCAGAGCTGAAGCAACAACTATACATGCAGCTACGAGGATTCTTATCAGTCAAAACACAACTACAAGGGAAAAGGTGATTCTCACAGACTTTAGAAGCATACTCCAAGCATCTCAAGCTCCAAACAAGATAGACTCTCAGTCAAAACACAACTACAAGGAAAACGGTCATTCTAACAGACTTTAGAAGCATACTCCAAGCATCTCAAGCTCCAAACAAGATAGACTCTCAGTCAAAACACAACTACAAGGAAAACGGTGATCCTAACAGACTTTAGAAGCATACTCCAAGCATCTCAAGCTCCAAACAAGATAGACTCTCAGACAAAATAAAATATAACATCGGGATGCTGTCCCAACAGACAGATCTAATTCTACAGTGGATTGCAGCACACAGACTCGCCACCCACAGAGCTACAAAGAAGCAAGGACGCTCATCAAACGATCCATGAGGATAGAATGGAGAGATCAGCACAAAGAACACAAACCAGAAAATGACAGCATTTACAAACTTTGCAGAGATGGGCAGACAAAGATCTTCAGACTCAGAACGGGAAATTGCAGACTCAAGGCCCACCTCCAAAGAATGGGTCTTAGGGACACAGCAACATGCGATTGCGGAGCATCCAAGCAAACACCGGAACACATCCTGCAGGACTGCTGCACATGTGCAGACCAAAGAGAGAGGCTGTCTGGCCCAGAGAGCGACCATGCTCGAAAAGCTGTGAGGGACCAGCAAAGACCCGAAACAGTCTCCCTAGTGAGCCTCACCGGGCAGCATAGCATCAGTTGATCCAAAGAAGAAGAAGCAGCAGCAGCAGCCTCACTGTAAATTTTTGACAGAACATCTCTTTCAGGACAGACACAGAAGAAGATGAAGCCGCCTCGCTGTAAATTTTTGACAGAACATCTTTTTCAGGACAGACACAGAAGAAGAAGAATTCTCAAAATCCCCCATTCCTTTATACCAAGAGATCTATTTTTCTATAAGCATTTTTGTTAATACATTTCATATTCATCTGCTGTTGGAAATGTCATCTATATTTAACCATCTGTTTAAAATCCTCTTACAACCTGAGTTGCAATGCTATCTTGTCCATGGTGCTTGTCATGTTTTAATGTGTATGATAATATATTTTATCTTGAGATAAATATAAAACTTGTGACTGAATTGTCAATTTTTGTCATAAAGGTTAAGAAAGTCAAGAGAAGCTAATCGCACTGATTCCTTTCCTGTTCAAGGAAAGAGCTTTATAAGCAAGATTCATTATTATCCGACTTTCTCGGCAGATGGTAAGAAATTGATATAAAATAATGATTTTAAATGATGATTGCAATAATGACTGGTTGTAATATTTAGAACGTTTTCTTCTTCTTTGGTGTTTGCCCTTGTGACATAATAGCTGTCCATCGTTGTCGATGAGGACCGCCGACATCATCCTTGTCACAGATTTCCCTGTTGGGTGTGGGTGCGCATGTGGCTGAACAGGCCAATGCGAGCACGAAAACATCTGCTACTATCGGGCACACGAGGTTTGTAGAAGGGGATGGTGTTCCCGCTGCTCGGGATTTCCGCGTCTCGCGTCTGTTCTGAGCTTTCACAACACGGTCATCTTCACCGGCAGCTACACCCGATTTGACTGCGCTTCTCCAGTCAGATCTGTTTTTCGCAAGACATTCCCAGGTGTCGAAGTCTATCTGGCAACTTTTTAGTGAGTCCTTCAGACCGTCTTTAAAACGTTTCTTTGGGCGCCCTCTCTCGCGCCATCCGTCTCTCAGCTCGCCGTAGAGAAGCTTCTTTGGGAGCCGCTCGTCTGACATACGGACGAGGTGTCCGGCCCATCCTAGTCGTGCTTTTTCTAGCAGTGCATGTATGCTGGGCATGTTAGCCCTCGAGAGAACCTCGATGTCAGTGACACGATCTTGCCATCGGATGTGGAATATTCGCCTCAGGCAACCTGTGTGGAAGTGGTTTAACCTCCTTGCATGTCCAGAGTATACAGTCCAGCTTTCGCAAGCGTATAGTAGGGTTGGAATGATGGTTGCACGGTAGACTTTCAATTTGGTCTTGACGCTGATGCCACGACGTGCCCAGACCATCGAGCGCATTCTACCAAAGGCTGTGCTGGCCTTTGCTATTCTGCTTGCCACCTCATCGTCTAGGCTGACAGATCTCGACAGCGTGCTGCCCAGATATGTGAATTTGTCTACGGCATTCAACGTCTGCCCGCTGACTGTAGTCTCTCCTTGTGACATAGTTTACAGCGAATCTGCGATATGTGTGTGCCTTTCGGCCAAGACATCCAGTTTCAGATTGGCTTTTTTTGGGTACCGGGTTTGCCTTCCTACTGTGATCCCTATTTTCTTAGCCAGACTACATGTGTGCAGCCTGTTTCCCGAACCCCCGCTTGGGGTTGAATAAGGTCTTAGTCAGCTCTTGTTTGCCAATGCTGACTGCTCATTCACTGTACTGCATCTTCAGCAACATTTACAAAGTCCGAGATAAGGGGATAAAAAAGTTATTTAAATACGAGTCATGCTCAAATGAAACCGGACCAAACTGCAACAAGAGAACATACGTACAAAGCGCATGATGACGTCACTTCTGGTGTAAACAGCACATACCAACTGTCAAGTTTGCAAAATTTCGTTATCCTCATACTCCTAGTTTCCCCAGCACATCGTTGAATAGTTACGGGAATTTTGATCCATTAACAATAGGAGGGAAGGAGATTTCAGAACTAAGATATGCAGATGACACAGTCCTGCTGTCAAACAGCGCCAAGGGCCTGGAAAGACTGCTCAGATCCATTCAGAAGCACAGTGAAGCTCAGAACATTTTCCTGAACATTAAGAAAACTAAGATAATGTCCACTGACAAAACAGGACTGCAGCCACAGATTGCTATTAATAATGACTAAATCGAAAATGTCCCAATTTTTAATACCTTGGCTTTACGTTATCCAACGACGGAGACTGTTTAAAAGAAATTAGAAGACGTTTGGCCATGGCAATGCAGAAACTTAACTAAACAACATGCACAATTCATGGCATAATACTAACAAGCAATTAAAATTGAAGATCCTTTGAACATGCATATTTCCTGTGGCAATGTACGGGTGCGAGACATGGACTATGACACAAGTTACAAGGAAGAAAATTTGAGTTTTCGAAACAGAATGTTACAGAAGAATCCTAAAAATTCCTTGGATAAAGAAAGCGACAAATAAAGCCATCACAAATGACCTGAATGTTGAAGAAAACTGGCTCATAAACAATGTGTGATGTTTCGAAAACTGAATTTTTTTGGCTATGTCATGACGGACCGGAAAGAACAGTCATGGAGGGCATGCTACCTGGTAGGCGACGCAGGGGTCGACTAAGGCGAAGGTGGATACAAGATATCAAGGATGCTCTAATCATGAACATGGAGCAGGCGGGAAGATTGACTGCAGACCGAGATTCATATTGGCTGGCTGTGATGAGAGCGACAAAGTACATGCAACATGATGAGATACCTCTCCTTTTCTAACTTCCTAATATTCTTCTGAGGGGCTGATTAGCGCAGTGGTAGAGCACTTGCTTTTCATGGCAAAAGTACAGGATTCAACTCCCACTACTGACAGCTCCAGTTGACCCAGCTGCAAATGGGTATCTTCCTGACAGCGAGGAAGGCTGCTGGCCAACCCACCTCACAAAGCTGTGACTAGTACTTCTTCTTTTTCGTTTTGTTCTCAAACTTCTGCTACCAAGCCCTGAAAAGGGTTTTGCAAGTAGCAGAATGTAGTCCAGAGAATGGAATGTTGTCGTAGTTTACAGCTTGACTGCAATATTTACACTTCTTGGTCCTACACATTCGACTTCAGCATGGCGGTTTTGCCTCAGGCAACCTGTGTGGAAGTGGTTTAACCTCCTTGCATGTCCAGAGTATACAGTCCAGCTTTCGCAAGCGTATAGTAGGGTTGGAATGATGGTTGCACGGTAGACTTTCAATTTGGTCTTGACGCTGATGCCACGACGTGCCCAGACCATCGAGCGCATTCTACCAAAGGCTGTGCTGGCCTTTGCTATTCTGCTTGCCACCTCATCGTCTAGGCTGACAGATCTCGACAGCGTGCTGCCAAGATATGTGAATTTGTCTACGGCATTCAACGTCTGCCCGCTGATTGTAGTCTTTGGTTTTGTGTACAGCATGCCTGGTGCTGGTTGGTACATGACCTCTGTTTTTTTGGCATTTATGGTCAGGCCAAAATTTTCGCATGCGGCAGAGAACTGGTCCATTCCAACCTGCATGTTCAGTTCTGAGTTGCTCATTAGAGCACAGTCGTCAGCAAATACAAGTTCCCTGATTATGTCGCCAGCCACTAGATTTTGTAACATCATTTTGAATTTTCTCCGGGCAGCAACCATTAAGCCTACTCATTTCAATCTCCAACTATCGACGAATTTTTAAAATGTGCGACACTACACATGGGCCTCCGATCTCTATTACCAAAAGATCCCGGGAAATACCAGAAAGTCCACGTGAAATAATCCTGATCTTCACCATGATTTGAACCTGCGACCTTCAGCATCCAAGGCCGACGCCTTACCCTGAGATCACTCAGTCCCAATAATATGTATGTATATATTAATAATAATTCATTGGTTTTCGTTGCGAAATCAGCATAACTAAGCTGAAGGTCTCCCCACCCTGTTCTATGCATGGCAATCTACGCTGGCAACACCAGGAGACAATCACTTGGCTGAGATGCATACTTCTGGCAGGACCACATCCCAGATAGTGAAGTGCTATCCAGAGCCAACATTCCTGGTATTCATGCACTTTTGCACACAAAAAACCAACTGAGATGGGATGGCCATCTTGCTCGAATGTCAAGCAAAAGGCTTCTAGCGAGGCTCCTGTAGAGTGAACTGAGTGAAGGAGGATGATCACAGAGATGTAAAAAAAAGTGTTTCAAGGACGGTCTGAAGGAGTCCCTTAAATGGTGTCAAAAAGACATTAACATCTGGGAAAACCCATCTCAAAATCATTCAACCGGGAAGGGTGCTGTCATAAACTGTTGCAATAAGCCTCCGTGTCCAGACAGCCCAGAACAGACGCGCAATCAGGAGGCCGAGAAAAGTAGAAATACCAGTGGCAGATGTCTAATTATGTTTGCCAGTCATGTCACAGAACTTAGCCCAGAACAGACGCGCAATCAGGAGGCCGAGAAAAGTAGAAATACCAGTGGCAGATGTCTAATTATGTTTGCCAGTCATGTCACAGAACTTAGCCCAGAACAGACGCCCAATCAGGAGGCCGAGAAAAGTAGAAATACCAGTGGCAGATGTCTAATTATGTTTGCCAGTCATGTCACAGAACTTTCCACTCTCACATCGACTTGATTTGTCACAAGCGCACTCACATACTAAAGAATGCAGCATGGCATGGGATAGTGTTAGTGATCCTCATCAACGATAATGGATAAATTATTGAACTCAGTGTGGCAGTGGTCCTATTCTCATCTATCACACACAAAGCCCTCCAGGAAAACCACTTGGGCAAAACATTCAGATAAAAGACAACAACTTATATGGCAGCTAATAGTTTTATTTGTATATCTATTTTTGTCCTCAGCAAATGAAATTGGCATTTATGAATGCTGACAAAGCTCAGGGACATTCATTGGGAGTTTCCATTTAAACTGAAGTGTAAGCAGAATGTCAGAGATGACGAATAGCATTCATTCTTGCTACAAAGCAAATACCACTGCCGATATGCACAAGTTAATTGCAAAAAGATGCCTTCAGAAATGTCATTTTCAGATTTTGTTTTTCTCTCTCCAGTTGTCGCGACTGCGAAACTGCTGGAATATGGATAGCTCACATGATATGATTTGTATAAATGATAAGTAAAAGTGAGACAGAGAGTGCTACACTGCTTGAAATGTGAATTATTTTCTGTAGATAGTTGACAGAAAAAATAAAGATCAATGAGGAAAACAAAGGTATTTCCAGTCAAGGTGAAAGAGACAAATAATTCCCCCCAACTCGTTGTAGTTAGTAATACCCAGGGGTTTTCAACCTTTTTTTCATCTATGTCATTCCTCCCTCTCCAAGACTGTCTGGCTCAAAATGTGTATTCCAAATAATATTGAAAATCTGGTATTTTATCCATATTATTATATACATAAATATTTACTTGGGTTCTTCTTATTATATAGTGTTTACAAAAATGTATTAGCAATCGAAAATGCTGAATAAAAGCAGAGTTTTATTTCACAAATGATCAGAACTAATTACTTATGACTAAACTGAAGCATAAATTGGAGTATAATTTGGAGCAACAAATCAAATGTAGGAAATGGGGTTGGATAGGTAAGACACATAATACAGAAAGCACCATCAAATGTGGCGAGACAGTCTCTGACATGTAATTCACAGAGGAAGTGGAAGCGAGGTAGAACACAAAATTCCTGGAGAAGAGACTGAAAATGTTGTGGAAATGAACAACACTTGACCTCAACTGGAGAGAGACAGCTCAAGGTCAGAGATTGAACTTGCTGTAGGAGGGTTGTCAATTGCTTATGACCCAAAAAGAGTGATAGCATTGATTGAATCAGTTAGGAAGTAAATCTGGCACTGTGTGCTTGACCAAAGCCAATGTGAAAGCAGTGTACAAAGACTCGTCTACATACAAAGTCCTCTACGGATGTGCTCGTTTACTGCAACAATCATCACAACGTAATTTTCCCAGAGTATTTAAATCTGTTGACATCGTACGCAAGGGAGATTTTGATCTCGACAGCAAAAGAAATGATTCCAAAGATATTGCACAAGACACAGCTATATAACAGAGAAAACACAGAAACTCATTGCAGAAAGGCAACAATTAAAACAAATGGGAAGTAAGGGGACCAACACAGCATATAAAAACTGCGCAAGAAAAGTTAGAAGAGAAATAAGAAAAGATAAAAGAAGATACATAGTAGAAACATGTAAGGATATAGAAAACCTACAACAACAAGGCAAAGAAAGAGATGCATTCAAAGCAATAAGAAAACTGACAAGGGAATTCCGTCCGGTTCCACATGTCATAAATGACGAAGAGGATAACACACTAACAGAAACCAAAGACATACTGAATAGATGGAGAGAGTACTGCAGAACCATGTATGGAGACAGCACAAAGCGCTCAGTCACAATCCTACCAAAGGATGAGAAAGAACCTGAACCAACATTGGAAGAAGTACGCTCTGCAATTAAAAGCCTGAAAAAGGGAAAGTCCCCAGGATGCGATGATATCCCAGCAGAGCTAATACAAGCAGGAGGAGAGGCATGTGCTCGAGTCTACCACAAGCTGTGTAAACAGATATGGCACAGTGCAGAGTGGCCAGAAGCATGGAAGAAATCAATTTATATTCCCCTCCCCAAAAAAGGCAACCTGAAGCTGCACGAACTACCGAACTATCGCACTGATCAGCCATGCTAGCAAGATACTCTTGCGAATCCTATTAAGAAGGATAGAGAAAAGGTTTGAATCTGAAATTCAAGTAGTCCAGGCAGGTTTTAGGAAAGACAGAGGGACCCGGGACCACATATTCAATTTAAGGAATATCTATGAAAAATGTAGAGTTTAATGTAGACCTGTACACATGTTTCATTGATTACACTAAGGCCTTCGACACGGTAAAACATCAAAATCTGTGGAGAATCGTGAAGGAAATGGGGTTTCCTTTGCATATAGTCTATCTCATTGAAACATTATACCAAGATCAACAAGCCGCTGTCCGAGTATCTGGGCAAACATCAGATTGGTTTGCAGTACAAAAGGGAGTCCGACAGGGATGTATACTCTCACCTTATCTGTACAACATATGTGCGGAATGTATAATGAGAAATGTGCGAGAAGATGAGAACATTGAAAGTTTCGACCCATTTACGATTGGGGGGTACGAGATTCCAGAGTTACGATATGCAGATGACACTGATACTATCAAGAAGTGCGGAAGGGCTAGAGCAGCTACTTTCAGTTGTTAATGGACATAGTAAAGATCAAAATCTGTTCATAAACATAAACAAAACAAAGATAATGACCACCGATAAAACACAATGTCAGCATAAATTTACAGTGGGTGGTGAGGAAATAGATCAGGTTACACATTTTGAATATCTGGGCTCCACAATCGATAAAAATGGTGACTGCTCGAAAGAAATCAGAAGAAGACTAGCTATGGCAATGCAGAGACTGAACAGCCTGAAGAAATTATGGCAGGGCACCAACAAAACGATAAAAGTAAAAGTCTTGAGAGCCTGTGTTTTTCCTGTGGCAGCTTATGGCTGTGAAGCATGGACGATTACCAAAACTTCTAGACAAAGAATCGAATCCTTCGAGTCAAAATGTTACAGAAAGATCCTCAGAATACCCTGGACAGAGAAAAGAACAAATGTAGACATTCGGCAAGAGTTGAGCATAGAGGAGAACTGGTTTATCAATTCCATTTTGGCTAGAAAATGCAAATACTTTGGTCACATCAAGAGACACAACGGTCTTGAGAGGACGGTGATGGAAGGTATGGTGCCAGGCAAAAGAGGAAGGGATAGACCAAGAAGACGATGGCACCTAGATATCCAGGAGTGCCTGAGTATGACAGTGGCGGAAGCTGGAGTTTTGGCAAGGGAACGAGTTTCTTTCAGACAGACTGTGATGGGAGCGACGTTCTACAAAGGACATGCTACATGAGAGATTTAAATCTGTAGTGAGTGTTCCATTATCGCAACTGCAGTAAAAACTATACATTATGTACAAATTGGCCTCTATTACAGTCAAAAATATATGTCATGTTCTGCAACTGTACATTTTCAACGTTCCCAAAAATATATATATATATATATACATACATTTTGAGCAACGCAGCCACATTACATGCATATATTCAACATAAATTTTTAGCAGGCAAACATTCCAAACAAATTCTCAACATCAATTTCTAGCAGGCAATCATACCACACATATTTTCAACATGTTTTTAGCAAGCAAACACTCCATGCACATTTTTTAACATCAATTTTGAGTAAGGTAGTCAGTCGCATTACATGCATATTTTCAACATCAGTTTTAGCAAGCAAACATTACAACATCAGGTTTTAGTAAACAAACATTCCATGAATATTTTCAACATCAGTTTTAGCAAGCAAATATTCCAACATCAGTTTCAGCAAGCAAACATTACAACATCAGTTTTTAGTAAACAAACATTCCATGCATATTTTCAACATCAGTTTTAGCAAGCAAATATTCCAACATCAGTTTCAGCAAGCAACCATTACAATATCAGTTTTTAGCAAACAAAAATTCCATGCATATTTTCAATATCAGTTTTAGCAAGCAAATATTCCAACATCAGTTTCAGCAAGCAAACATTCCAACATTCGTTTTTAGCAAGCAAATATTCCAACATCAGTTTCAGCAAGCAAACATTCCAACATCAGTTTCAGCAAGCAAACATTCCAACATCAGTTTCAGCAAGCAAACATTCCAACATCAGTTTCAGCAAGCAAACATTCCAACATCAGTTTCAGCAAGCAAACATTCCAACATCAGTTTCAGCAAGCAAACATTCCAACATCAGTTTCAGCAAGCAAACATTCCAACATCAGTTTTTAGCAAGCAAACATTCCATGCATATTCTCAACATCAATTTTGAGTAAAGCAACCAATTTTCAACATCCGACAGCTGTTTCATTATTAATAACTCGGAACTTATTCTAAAATTCACAGATAATTTTATTAAAAATATATGCAAACAAGCAACTGAGGGTAGCATTTGCAGACTATCACGGCATCATCTAGTCTCTTACATTTCGCATGCTAATACAGATATTACTCATCCCCAATTTAAAGCTTTGCCAGAGTGTTATTAAGGCCTGAAAGGGGAGCGAAGAATAGTAACACTTTAATCTGCCAGGCATATCATAAAAGGCAACTAAGGAGGGTTGGCTACCCCATCCTGTAGAAACTTTCAGCTACAAAAACTTTCAACAAATATGTACAAATCAACGTTTGATGGTTTTATATTTGCTGAAGACATAAGATCCACAAGGAGCTGAATAGGTATTAATTGATTGAATTTAAAACTTGCTGCCTGCACTATTACATTTAAGATGTTTGCCTGCATGTTAAAATGTAAAGCCGATTGTCTACATTATGACGTTAAATAAAAATCTACATTAGTAAAGTGTTGAATTACTCTCTGTCTACACGACACAAGTCGAGGCTAATGTCTACATGGTCATTTTAAAGTTGTCTGCTTACATGATCTAATGTACGGTAAAGCTGATCGTCTACTTTGACATTCAGAATCAAATGATGGATTTTTCCGCCTACAAGACAAAACGATTACATTTAAGTCATCTGTATAAAATTAGAGGCTAATTCCTGCATGATACAGTTCAAAGTTTACTACATATGCTATTACATTAAGTTGTCTGCCTATGTGATACAATTGGTTGATTACAGGATACTGTTGGAATCAAAATGCCAGAAATGAGCAGATGCTGCAGGAAATCAGATCTGAGCTCAACAAAGTTCAAATAACCTCAGCAGTTGGTCTTTAGTGACTACCTTCCGATTGTGGAACCACAGGGAACGAGGGCTGATGCCCTGTCCAAAGGAGGTGACAGAATGGAACAACTTTTCTACACAGTGTCTTACAGAGAGGCAAAAACTATGATCCTACTGGTGTGTTCAGCATTGGTGTGCTCAGCATACAGAGACCTACAATGCCAGACCTGGCCAGAGAAAGCAGGACTGATGCAGAAGCTGTGGGGCTTCTATCTGGAATTGGACAAGACTGTGGACTCCATCCACATTAGGACTTCTAATTAAAGCTATATTATTACAATTTTGTCAAAAAATGTCATGGGAATAATGAAGAAAATAGGTATGAGTATAATTGGCATAATTAGGATAGTGCAAATATGGCTGTCAAACTAAACTACGACACAGCGCATTCCGTTCTCCTGACAACACCCTGCTACTTGCAAAGCCCTTTTAAGGATTTGTAAGCGAGAGATTGAGAATGAACGAAGAAGATCAGGATAATATGCATAGGCTGAAAATCATGGTGAGAAACAAAGGCCTACGGGAAAGGAGCCAACAACAACCAATGGAGCAACAAATCAAATGATGGAAATTTGGTTGGATTGGACACACACTATGGAAAACACCATCAAACAGGCCCTGACATGGAACCCACCAAGGAAGAAGAAGAAAAGTAAACCAAGAAACACCTGGAGAAGAGGCTGTGAAAATGAACTTTGGTTCCTGGACCTCAAACTGGAAAGAGGCAGAAAAGGCAGCTCAAGATCAAACTTCCTAGACGGTTGTGAATGACCTAAACCCGAAAGGAGCGACAGGCATTGGCGATGATATCATTAAATTGATGTTTATTGCTCTGCCTACATTGCTTTCAAGCTTAAGGTAGAACTAAAAATGCACACTCATGCCTTGTGTACTAGACAACCTTATAAAACAGCAATGCTGACTAACCAGATCTATGAGGTTCTACCATTGTGTCAACAAACACATAACTAAATAGAGTCTTGTTGTGCCTATACTTCAACCTGTCACACAGCTCTTCCATGCTGTTATTAAAAGGAGGTTCAGCGTCACTTATTCATGGATAAGACTTGGTCATTTACGTGTAACCCAGACCCTGTCTTTATATGTGGGCCATGTTATAAGAATCTTATTGTTAGTAGTTCATACAGCTATGCTGCAGTTAAAACTGATACTGGGATAAAGGCAAAAGACAAAATAATGCGCAATAATAGAAAATTGATTATCAGAATACCTCCGCAAATTTAATCTCACAGGAAAATAGCCAATATGCAATTGAATTAACAAAACAAAAAGCTAAAGAAATATACATTTTCAGCATTTCCTTAACTCGTTCTATTTTGTTTATTGTCATAGTCTGCTATTACCAGTCCTTTTTTCCTCCCGTTATTCACTCTGGAATCATTTTGACCTCTAGACACATTTATTTCTACAATGTAATACCGCCAGTAGAAAGTAGACATATTTATAAATATATATACACATTTATTGGCAGATGTTCAAGTCAATATATCAGCTGTACAGCATTGTAAGCAATTTTGTGAGCCAATATATCAGCTCAGTTGATAAGAGTATTTTACTGAAATATATAAGTTTGTTCTTGTGCACACATGCATCTTAATTAATTGTTGTATTCGTTTCTTAACCACAGCAAGTCTGTATTATAACACTTGATAATTACATTATCAAAGAAGTTGGGCAGTGGGATATAAACGTTGGAACTGTACGTCTGACATTTTCTGAAGTTTATGACAAGACCACTGTGGCGTGACAAGTTACTGCTTGACCACAGAAATTGAAATGGTCACAGTTTATATTTGACAGAAATAAACTAGTACAACTGGCATCTTAACCCTTTTCAGTCTGGCCTAACGCATTAGATTCGTGTCTTAACCCTTAAGATACAAACCTAATGTATTAGATTCGTGTTTTAAGAAAATTTAACAATTAGACAGAACCTTAACCCATTCAATCCCAGCCTGGCCGGCGACAGCCGCTATCGATCCTGGTCGGCGACGGCTGCTGTGGATATACTGATTTAAATTATTTTTCCTTACGCTTTACTTGCAAATACACACGTTAAATTTAGCCGCCATGTTTGATGAGGAATAAGTTCAGGATTTAGAAGATGAAAGTAGCGACATTGACCTCACTAGTGATGACGAATTATCGGTAGAAAACTGTGACGTGACCCACCCCCACCTCACAGCCAGGCCATAGTGGTGATAGAGAATGGTCAAAGCAACTGAGTATATCAGTATTGAAGGATTTAGTGAGGAAACAGGTCCTGCAGATGACATAGATCCAGATCAAGATTTCTCTGCAACTGCATTTTTTTTTTTGCGTTCGCCTTATTTCTCTATTCCCTAAGGCGGATGTGCGTTACACTGTGGTTTTTATTTTGCGCCTATCGGCCCAGTGCATCCGACTTCAGCATGCATTTTATGTAAGGGTCTGCTTCCTCCTGCATTTTCGAAGGGTTTGCTTCCCCGGGGTAACGGCCGGTGCTGTGATAGGGAACGAACCCAGCACCTTCTGGTTGTGAGCCGTGCCACTTAACCACTAGGCCACGCCATCCCCACCAACTCTGCATTTAATAACCTTTCATTATTTCTACCTCAGACAGACCTTTTTTGAGTACTGGGCAGAGCAAACTAATGCATATGCCGGCATCAGAATTTTAGGGAAAAAAAGATCATTCATGGAAACCTGTTTCTCCTGATAACATGAAGGGCTTTCTTTATGTTAACTATATGTTTGGTGTTCATCAGTTACCCTCCTACAGAATGTTTTTGTTCACTGATGAACTATTGAATGTGCCTGCAATGTCAGGTGTAATGTCAAGAAATAGATTTGAAAGTATCAGCAAATATCTGCACCTCAATGATAATTCCAAATTCATTCCACGAGGACAAGATGTACATGATGCAATTTTTAAGATTAGACCTCTATTTGATCTTATTCTAGCCGTCCAGAGAACTAATGAGACCTGAACAGGATACTAGTATTGATGAAGCTATGTTTGCTTTTACAGGAAGACTGCAGTTCAAGCAATATATTAAAAAACAAACCCTGTCCTTGAGGAATTAAAATTTGGTGTGCAGCAGATTCCTAGATACCTCTATAACTTTGAGGTGTATACTGGAAGGTCAGACAAGATGATGAAATATGGACTAGTTGCAATGAACAAAGGGAGATTGCTTTGCAGTTTTTCACTTGGACATTTATCAGCAAAATTTACAAGAGTGAAATGGACATTTTATATCAATACATTTTTTTTCTTCGCTTGTTTAATTTTTCGCATCCAACATACATGACATTCACAAAAAACATGTGCACAGAAGAGTACCTCTTCCATTTATCTGTAAACTGGAGATTGAATCACACAAATAAATTACAAATTGTATTTTTTATTCATTTTATTGCACAAGTATGTCTAATTGTTGCAGAGTTATTCCCCTTGCCCTGGGAATTCAGTTGAGTTTTTCTGATATGCTGGGATTGAATAGGTTAAATGGTTAACCCATTTAACCCGTGATCCCGATGAACCGGTGTGTGTGTACATAACCCACGTCCCCAGTCTGCCGGTAGAGCACACGTATCTTATAACAACGATCGTAGTATAGATAGACACAGGAGAATTTGCATACTACTTCCGGAATGTTACTTCAAAATGGTGGCGCCCATGAATTGATCACAGTGCGAGAAATTTTTACAATATTTTCACGATGAAAAGGTATTCAGAAAAACCAGTAAATGAGCATTCTAAAAGGCTTACAATGGAACAAGCTATCGAGATTGTTCTCAATGATTCGGAGGACGATGAATTAGATTTAGATAGCAACTATTCTGAAACTGATATAGAAGTTGAATCAGAGGATCATTTGAGTGATAACATGTGTTCATTAGACTCTGATGAAGCTACATCTTACCCTATTCCTGATTTTTCTGGCAATCGGGCTGTTTTACAGGGGCGTAGAAGGGGGCGTCTCCCATGTAGTGTCTCTAGTAAATTTGATGCAGGTTGGTCTCCAATAAATATATTCAGACCTGTGTCTGCAGTAGACACAACATTTGAGCAGATAGGCCCTAAGAACATTCCAGAAACTATTAATCCAGAAAGTAAAGCCAGTGAATTTTTGGAACTTTTCCTGTATAATGATTTCTGGCAAAATTTGTGTGAGCAGACAACTTGACGCGCTGAACAGCAAGAAACCATATATCTACTATGCCAAAAATGTTTTAAGTGTAGTAGTGCCAGAGATGAAAGCATGCTTTGGACTGCGTCTTCAAATGGAACACAGTGTGAGTAAACCACGTTACGAGGAGTGCTTGTCTAGCTCGTCTGCTAACTTCGTGTCTCATACTCCTGGTTTCCGTACTGTGATGGACCGTGATCGCTTCCTTGCTCTCTGGACTTTTCTTCATCTTGTTGTTGAGGAGGACCCGGCTTTGGATAAAGCAGATAAACTTTACAAAGTAAGGCCTATGTTGGATGTGTTGCTACCAAAATTTCGGCACTATTATTCGCCTTCACAGCACCAGAGCTTAGACGAAGGTATGATCCCCTCGAAGAGCAGACTTGCCTTCAAACAGTATATCAAGTTAAAGCCCATAAAGTGGGGAATAAAAGCTTACATGGCTTGTGAAGCAAGCTCTGGATATATTCTGAATCTGGAAATCTACACTGGAAAAGCAGACAATATTATTCCAGATCTTGGTGTTGTTGGTAGCGTCGTTATTAGAATTTTAACTTCTGGGAATTTGGTCAACAAAAACCATATTGTTGTTATGGACAGATTCTACAACAGTATAACTCTCTTTGACAAGCTGTACACTGATCATGGTACACTTGCTGTAGGTACAGCAATGACAAATAGGACATTTTATCCTGAAGTACTGGCAGGAAAGAAGAAAATGGACAGGGGTCATTCAGAATTTATTTGCCATAACATTGTATGCCTTGTCTGGATGTCCAAAGACCTGTAAATTTTATATCCAACTACCACAACCCAACAGATATTTGGAACTGTTAGAAGGAGAAGAAAGGATGGAACAGCTGTAGATGTTCCAACTCCTCAACTTTGTATTGACTATAATGATTTCATGGGGGGCACAGATGTCAACGACCAAATTTGTCATCTCAACAAGACACGACGGCATTATCGCTGGCTTAGGAGGCTAATTGTGAAATTCTTTATGTGGACATGTAATAATGCCTACATACTTATGGATCATTATAGTCCCCACAATACAACAGGAAGACGCTACAGGACATTTGGGATGTTCATGAATGAAGTTTGTTTATCCCTCATTGGGGATTATAGAACAGCTACTGCAAAACTTCACAACCGTGTTGAGGCACAACAGAGACTGCAAAATGTTGGTTACCATCATCCACAAATGTCTCCAAAAGCTACAGGAAATAATGTTTGTGTAGTATGCTCATTTAAATTTAACAAGCATGTCAAGGACTTCCCAAACATGGTCTACAAAGACAGACCATTCAAACAAGTCAAGACAAAATTTTGGTGTAAACATTGTGAAACTTATCTGTGCCTAAAGGATGGGTCTACATGCTGGGAGGACTGGCATAATAAGCAGGAATATTGGAGATGATCAGGTCAGTCTATTTGAGATAAAATAATTGAAACAGATCACTTAATTTTGTCATTGTAACTAGGTTTTGTTCAGGTGTCCATTTTTGGCTTTTTTTCTTCAGGAGCCCAGGTGAGTGGGGTTTTACAGGCCAGGTGACCAGGGTTCAAAGGGTTAAGAAACAATTCGAATCAAGTTGACAGGTTTGTAAAGGGTTAAAATAGATCTCATCAGTTAGACTGGACTGTACAGATAGTTCACAAGTGGAGCTTGGAGATGTTCTAAATTTATAAGTTATTGTTATTTTAAGACCTGGGAGATATTCTCATATTTAAAGCCAACAGTTCATCTTGCAAGAACTATTAATCATGGCCATTTAGCAGTATAATGCATGCCTTTTAGGAGATTCCCAAGCACTCCAGAATTGTTTAAAGTTTTAAGATCACTGTTGCCGCCGACACACTCGCCATCAATAAAGATTCGTGGGACCTGGAATAGAATAAACAGATATTGCTTTAGAAACTTTTATGCATTTTTCTAATTAACATTTATCAAAAATCTTAATATTATCATCACATTTTATCTTTATTTGGAGCTTAACTACAAGGGATCACTTTTCAACTACGAGAAGTGTTCAAATGAAACCGGACCTAACTGCACCAAGTGGACATACATACATATGATGCACATGATGATGTTACTTCTGATGTAAACAGCACATACCAACCGCCAAGTTTGCATTATCCTCTGACTCATAGTTTCCTCAGCAGACTGTTGAAAACATGGCATGTGTGATACGGAATCCGTCCAGAGTTGATCAGCAAGCGGTGATTCGGTTTCTAACAACTGAAGGATGTCGACCAGTTGACATTCATAGCAGAATGCGGGCAGTGTATGGTGACAAAAGTGTGTTGAAGACAACAGTGAAGAACTGGACAACCATGTTTAAAGAAGGGAGTTAACAAAAGATCTTATGAGACCAGGTCAGGCGCATATTCTCGCATCAGAAGATGCCATCGGCAAAACTGATACAGCAATTCGGGTGAACCGTTGCCGGAGCTTACGTTTTGCTAGCAGAGGAAATCTCTGTGTCGCTACGGACAGTTGAAATGGTGGTTAGCAAGAAACTGAAGTATCCGAAGTGTGTTCACAATGGGTACTTCAGTTGCTGACCAACCACCATAAGGAAGAACGCATGGGATGAAGTTTGAACCACTTCCTGCGATACGAAGAGGAGGGTGATTTGTTTCTTTTGCGCATAGTGACAAGTGATGAATCATGGTGCCACCACATTGAGCCGAGCAGCAAATCTGCAAAATATTTCTGGAGGGACAAAGATTCGACTCCAATGCAGATGTCATAGCCTCTGTGACCAAGTGGTTTAAAGAGCAACCAAAATCATTTTATTCGGATGGCATCCACCATCTACCCAAGCAGTAGGATGCGTGTCTGAATGCCTTTGGCGACTTTTTCTAACTAACCCTGTGGCATGTTTGCTTCATAACAATTGCTATATTTAATTCTGTCACACCAGATGATGTAAGCCACTGGGTCCCGTTTCATTTTAACACGCCTCGCACAAGGGGTGCTCCAAAAGTAATGCCTTCTATTTTATTATAATGTCCCACGACACCAGAAGTGGATTTTGGCAGTATGGCAGTCTTCTTCTTCTTCTTCTTCTTCTTCTTCTTCGTACGCAGTCAGACAGTAACCATTATTTTTTCGAAAAAAGCGGCGGTCATCTTGAGGCTGTCGCCGCTGCCATAGAGCTTGTCTTGCAGTTCCACTGGTGATGGCCACATCTGCTCTCTCTGATCCTCGTATGTCGGGCAGTTCTGCAGAAGATGTTCAGCGGTCATTTTACCTCTACCGCACGGGCATTCGTCGGTACCACCTATCTTCAATTTGTTGAATAGGTGGTACCTCGGTCTATTGTGGCCAGTGCGAAGTCTGAAGACAACGACCTGCTCTCTTCGGTTCAACTGGTAATAGGCATCGTTTTTGGTGTAACCAGTATGTTCGGTTTCCCATTTGGTCATGTATCTGGCTTTGATAAGCCGTTTTGACTCTTCGTACGTCATACTAGTATCTGTTTGTGGTAGTAGTGATCCTTCTTTTGCCAGTCTGTCTGCCTCCTCGTTGCCTTCGATGTTGCAGTGTGATGGGACCCACTGTACCACTACCCTTTTTGGTGCCGACTGCTGGCACAGTTTGCAGAGTGCTGCTCTTAAGTCATTAAGCTCAGTGTTTTTCTGGCTTTTTAGCGTTGTGACTACGGCGAGAGCATCTGTAAGCAGGACTATATGGCTTTCATTTTCTTTGTGCGTCACCATTTCTTCCACTGCCGCCCTCAGTGCCTCTGCCTCCGCTCTGAAATTGCTTGTGTACTTACCAGTAGCGAATGACAGTGTTATTTGTCTGCCATTTGGTAGGTTCAGGAATGCTCCTGCCACTCCATTCTGTGTAGTGTTTGTTACAGAACCGTCGGTGTATGCATGGGTCCAGTCCATGCTTGGGTAGCTTTTCGATATAAAGCTTAGGGTAGTATCTCTCCTCTCTTTTTCAGTCTGGCAGTTTTTGTTTCCAATATCTGGCATATTTTCTACCATCTCTGGGAATATATCCTGCCTCCAGGTAGGTTTTCGTACAGTAGTGATGGGTTTTGGTGTTGTTAGTGCGTTCATGGGATCTTCGTGCATCTTTGCTTTGGCTATTTCTACAAAGTTTCTCCGCTTTAGTTTCCCATTTCCCAAATTGTTTAGTCTCTGATGCATTGTATGGTCAGTCAGTCTTCGGAGTTTCTCTGACTGCAGCTGGGCTCTGCAGTCTCTTCTATCGGTCATGGATTGCAGTTTTGTAATCTTTTCAAGTTCTACAATTGGCGTTGACTTCATGCCCCCTGTTATAACTCTCATGGCTTGGTTTTGAAGTTTGCTAACTTTATCGAAGTTCGCCTTTGCTGCTATTGTCCATGCCGCAATGCCATACTCGAGAACTGGTCTCACTCTTCCAGTGTACAGTTTCTTTAGTATGCTTTCGTCTGCTCCCCAGCTTGTGCCAGCAAGTTTCCTCATGATTGCCATTCTTTCTCTGGCTCTCATTCGGTTTCTCTCGATCTGACTTTTCCATGTCATGCGCCGATCAAATGTGACTCCCAGATAGGTTGGGTTGTCGTTTGGCTGCAGGAATTTGCCATTTAAACTTAATTTGGTATTTTGGGGATTTTATTGAAAGCGAGAATATTGTGCATGTGGTTTTCTCCTCGTTTATTTTGACCAGAGTATGGCAGTCAAGTTTGAACCTTTCTACTAATATTCGTAAAATTTTGTTTCCGTCCAACAGGTGGCAGTAGAGCAGCAGTCTGGCGTCTGTTATGGAAGTGAATTAACAACAGAGGTGCGTTATTGAATTTCTGCATGTGAAAAAATTTGCTTCAATTGTCATTCATTGATGCTTGCTGAACGTTTACGGAGACCAAACAGCGAATGTTAGCACAGTGAGGCAGTGGGTTGTGCATTTCAGCAGTGGCGAAAGCGACATGAAGAGCAAGCCACGTTCCGAACGGCCATGCACAGCTGTCACACCACACAATGAAGGTCTCGATCAGTTCATCCACTCAAATCGGAGGATTACGACCAGAGCTGGATATCGGCTTAAATGCGTTGGAAACGATGGCGGCAACATTGGAATATCACAAAGTTTGCACCATGTAGGTCCCACAAATGCTCACTCAGAAACAGAAAGAACATTGCATGCAAGTTTGTCATGACCACTTAACCATTACGGGGATGAAGGTGACAGTTTCCTGGTTCGCATCATCACTGTTGATAAAAATATGCTGTCACCACTACGATCCCGAGTCAAAATGGCAGTGGCAACATGTGAATTCTCCATCAAGCAAAAAGTTCAAGACGCACCCCTCAGGGGGTAAAGTGATGTGCACTGTCTTTTGGGATAGGAAAGTGGTAATCATTCTTGAACTAAGCTGAAGGCTCGAATTTCCAGGATCAGGCCAGATAAGAAGACAACCTGTCTTTTGCAAATTTCTGAGACTAGGTCAGTCACAGGAGCCAATTTGCGATCGGAAAAGAAATCCCACACCAACTGGCGATTCTTATTCTTCGTTCATTCTCAAACTCAAGCCACCAAGCCCTGAAAAGGACTTTGCAAGCAGCAGGATGTTGTCCAGATAACAGAATGTGTTGTGTCGTAGTTTACAGTTTGACTACGATATTTGCACCTTTCGGGTCCGACACATTCGACTTCAGCAGGCATTTTTGGGTGCCGGCTTAGCCTTCCCTCTTAAATCCCTTCTCCTTAACCAGTATGCTCTATTGCAGCCTGTTATCCAGGATCCCTGCGTAGGTGTACAAAGGTCTTGGCAGCTCTGGTGCTAACAGTCAGCTATGACTTGCTGACCGCCACAGCTCATGCACTGCACAGCATCTTGATCCGAACTAGAGATTGAACCCGGATCGCTTGGTTGGGAAGCCAGTGCACTAACCACTCCACTGCGCTACCTCAGTCCCTTCATATATATATATATATACACACACCAAACACATACACACACACATATTCAAGTGTGCCTAACAACCACTTACGGTTCTAGCATCAGTTATATGACCAAGAACATTCTGTAGCTGGTTCCCTTCTTTCATCTTGTCCAGCTCCACAGTCTTATAGTTGACGCCCATGTTGGTCAGTAATGTCTTTGAGTCATCACAGTATGGGCAGTGGGTTTTGCTGAAGATCACAATGCGGTTCTTGCTGATCAGATCTTGTATGTAGTTATGTTCTTGAGATTGTGAAGCTGCCCCGTCCAAATGATGATCTCCTGTAGCTTTGTACTCTTCGGGAGACATGTCCACGCTGCTATCCATTGTGTTCAGGTTCAAAGGTACTACTGGAGGGATAGAATAAACAATTCATGTACGTTTATTAGACCAAGTCAATCTGGAACTATCTGTAACATGACATGCTAACATGTACACTAGGTCAACCAAAAACCTGTAGGGGGGGGGGGGGGGGGGGGGGGGGGGTTTTTTAATAAAAATAACAAATAAGCAATTAATAGCGGATTGCTTGAAATGTACAGGGTGATTTACTAGGTAAACCCCACAACAAAACTATATTTTTATTACCCCTTATCAAAGACACATGAATTTGGGTTTAAACGTTACATTAAATGTAAATATAGGATCATTCACAATAAATACTGAAAATATCCACTGACATCCATCTAACGTGGCGGTCTATATTTTCGAAGGTCCATCCTAGCGTGTCCTCATCAATATTCAGGATTGATGCACTTATGTTGCTTTCTAAGTCTCCTGTTGTGGGAGTCTTATTGGTGTAAGTATGACTCTTCAAATATCCCCATAAGAAACAATAGGGAGGAGTTAAATTGGTTGAATAAGGTAGCCATAACCCTTTGGAGATCACTCAGTTACTGAAAAAGGATAAGATTTCACTCATGCTCACATGGGACGTGTGGCATGCTGCTCCATCCTGTTGAAATTAGTCTGTTGTTAAATTGGTGTCTGTTAATTGTCACACAAATCGTCTGAATATCTTGACATAAGACTGACGAGTATGTTCCTGAAGAAAATTCGTCCAATCGTTCTGGTTCAGAGAAAGCACATTAACTCTTTGAACCCTGGCCAACCGGTCTGCAAAATTCCATTCCCCTGTGCTCCTAAGAAAATATGCACAAGGTAGACATCTGAGAAAAGCTATTTACCATGACAAAACTATGTGTTCTAATTTCATTATTCTATCTCAAATTGACTGACCTGATCATCTCCAATGTTCCTGCTTGTTGTGCCAGTAAATTGTGGAATATATTTATTGAAGACCATTATGTATCAAATGTACTTGATACATTACGTCGATTACATACATATTTGTTATCTCCGGAAATGTGTATACTGTGTAGATGTCACGATATTATGGCCAAAATATAAGCCGTACAACCCCAAATACGCCTTCGAATAACGGTCCACCCACCATACTGATTCATGGACGGCTCAGAAAGTGGGGTATTTACACACACAACTAAACACCAATTGTTCAGAATGTAATGGGTTCTCATGTAATTCATGTGGATTTTCTTTAGCCTAGATGCAAGAATTGTGGGAATTGACATACCCGTCCGAATGAAACCATGCTTCGTCACTGAACCATATGAAATCGAAAATATTGTGAATTCATAGTACAAATGTCAGGAACCAATGACAATATGACACATGCTTTGTAAGATCCCAATCTTACAATTCTTAAACAGCCATCACAGGCTAATTATCACGCCATTATGAAAACCTCTATCTGGCATTTCTCTAAGGTCGCAGTGACGTTTAAACCCAATTTCATGTTTCTATAAGTGATAATAAAACAATAATTGATTTATTGGGTTGTTTACCTTAGTGAATTACCCTGTACAATACAAAACCATATTTGACTACTGTAAAAAAAAATATCAGAAAACATTTTTTGGATTAATTTCATAATTGAATTTATGATACTTAATAGATAAATTCTTATTATTTTGTAAAAAAAACAAATATATATTTAAACAACTGTAGTAACAAAAGTCTGGAGGCAAGGCACCTCAGAGCTGCAGATTTTCCAGACCTGAAAAGCCATAAAGTTACTACTAATAGTCAAATGAAAGTCTGAAAGGCATACCAAGGAAGACATGGGATAGTACCGTCCAAGAGTCAACAAGATAGATTTGTAGAACAAATGGATTGCTTTTGACTTCCTGGCATCAGGCACTGGTTCATCTGATTGAATACCAGGATCGCAGTAAAGATCCATCCCATGATAACTATCGTCGTCAGGGTTGAAGATAACTCTTCATGTACTGAGCCGCAGCCTATGTGAGGTGGGATGGCCAGTTCCATTCCTTGCTGTTTCTACCTTCCCCAACTTATATGTGAGGATCACAGTAGCATTCCAGTAATAACAAAACTCTTTAGGGGAAAAAAAACTTACAGAATGGCCTTCAACTATTTTAAAGATATTTGGGAAAAAAACATACAAATACAAATGCAAGTTCACAACTCTGGGTATGTAACTTTTCTATGTATCATGTACAGATTGTAAACTTTCAACTATGGCTTCCAACTTTAAAGAGTATTGCATCTAGACCGCAAACCTTCACCATGGCATGCAACTAAGACTATCCTATATAGCCTGTAAACTATCATGGTATGTAACCAAGACTATCCTAACTTGCCTGGCTTCTTATTTTAACTTAATGTCTTTATACTGGTTGTCTTTATACAAGGCTGTGCAGAATCTGTATTCAAGTTTCTTTTACATTCACTTGTTCTAAAAATAACTATGCACATCCAATCTATTCTAGAATGCATTTATTGACCTTCCTTCCAATATATTCTAGAATGCATTTATTGACCTTCCTTCCAATCTATTCTAGAATGCATTTATTGACCTTCCTTCCAATCTATTCTAGAATGCATTTATTGACCTTCCTTCCAATCTATTCTTGAATGCATTTATTGATCTAGCCTCCACTATTTCCTGTGGCAATACATTCCAAGCACACTCTGACTAAAAAGATATTTCCTGGTATTTAATCTGGACCTTTCTATGCCTACTAGTTCTTGTATGTGGCTGTATTTTGAAAAAACTTGTTATAGTCTAATTTATCTTTTTCTTTGAATATCTTATAAACCTGTTTTAAATCACCTCAAACGGACAAAACAGATCCAAATGGATACAGGCCTATCAGCCTACTGAGCTGTGTCGGCAAACTGATGGAACGTATGATAAACACCAGACTGATGTTGCATCTGGAAGAAAAACGAATACTAATTCCACAGCAAGCCGGCTTTAGACAGCACAGATCCACTGCGGACCAGGTCATCCTCATAGCCCAGGAAATAGAAGATGCCTACCAGGCACAGAAACACAGTAGCGGTTTGGGTGGACCTGGAAAAGGCATTTGACAAAGTCTGGAAAGATGGACTTAAGAGTCAAGCTAAGAAGAAGTGATGTTTGTGGGAAAATGTACAAGTGGATCAACCACTACCTCAAAAACAGAACGGCCAGAGTCCAAGTACAAGGGCAGATGAGCAAAAAGGTGACACTCGAGCAGGGAGTACCCCAAGGGGGTGTACTGTCACCCACACTCTTCCTGGTGTATATAAACGACATTACAGAGAATATACCAAGAAGAGTCCATAGCTCAATGTTTGCAGACGATCTGGCTATGTGGACCTCTGAAAAGAATCTCACCATAGCAAGAAATCGGATGCAGCAGGCCCTAACATCGCTGGAAGAGTGGGCGAACTCATGGCTGGTCAAAATAAACGAGGAGAAAACCACATGCACAATATTCTCGCTTTCAATAAAATCCCCAAAATACCAAATTAAGTTTAAATGGCAAATTCCTGCAGCCAAACGACAACCCAAACTATCTGGGAGTCACATTTGATCGGCGCATGACATGGAAAAGTCAGATCGAGAGAAACCGAATGAGAGCCAGAGAAAGAATGGCAATCATGAGGAAACTTGCTGGCACAAGCTGGGGAGCAGACGAAAGCATACTAAAGAAACTGTACACTGGAAGTGTGAGACCAGTTCTCGAGTATGGCATTGCGGCATGGACAATAGCAGCAAAGGCGAACTTCGATAAAGTTAGCAAACTTCAAAACCAAGCCATGAGAGTTATAACAGGAGGCATGAAGTCAACGCCAATTGTAGAACTTAAAAAGATTACAAAACTGCAATCCATGACCGATAGAAGAGACTGCAGAGCCCAGCTGCAGTCAGAGAAACTCCGAAGACTGACTGACCATCCAATGCACCAGAGACTAAACAATTTGGGAAATGGGAAACTAAAGCGGAGAAACTTTGTAGAAATAGCCAAAGCAAAGATGCACGAAGATCCCATGAACGCACTAACAACACCAAAACCCATCACTACTGTACGAAAACCTACCTGGAGGCAGGATATATTCCCAGAGGTGGTAGAAAATATACCAGGTATTGGAAACAAAAACTGCCAGACTGAAAAAGAAAGGAGAGATACTACCCTAAGCTTTATATCGAAAAACTACCCAAGCATGGACTGGACCCACGCATACACCGACGGTTCTGTAACAAACACTACACAGAACGGAGGGGCAGGAGCATTCCTGAACCTACCAAATGGCAGACAAATAACACTGTCATTCGCTACTGGTAAGTACACAAGCAATTTCAGAGCGGAGGCAGAGGCACTGAGGGCGGCAGTGGAAGAAATGGTGACACACAAAGAAAATGAAAGCCATACAGTCCTGCTGACAGATGCTCTGACCGTAGTCACAGCGCTAAAAAGCCAGAAAAACACCGAGCTTAATGACTTAAGAGCAGCACTCTGCAAACTGTGCCAGCAGTCCGCACCAAAAAGGGTAGTGGTACAGTGGGTCCCATCACACTGCAACATCCAAGGCAACGAGGAGGTTGACAGACTGGCAAAAGAAGGTGCAAGACTACCACAAACAGATACTAGTATGACGTACGAAGAGTCAAAACGGCTTATTAAAGCCAGATACATGACCAAATGGGAAACCGAACATACTGGTTACACCAAAAACGATGCCTATTACCAGTTGAACCGAAGAGAGCAGGTCGTTGTCTTCAGACTTCGCACTGGCCACAATAGACTGAGGTACCACCTATTCAACAAATTGAAGATAGGGTGTACCGACGAATGCCCGTGCGGTAGAGGTAAAATGACCGCTGAACATCTGCTGCAGAACTGCCCGACATACGAGGATCAGAGAGAGCAGATGTGGCCATCACCAGTGGAACTGCAAGACAAGCTCTATGGCAGTGTCGACAGCCTCAGGATGACCGCCGCTTTTATCGAAAAAATAATGGTTACTGTCTGACTGCGTACGAAGAAGAAGAAGAAAAATCACCTCAAACTCTTTTCTTTTCTAGTCCCTGTGGGCCAGTTTTTCTGAGGCTTTCTTCATAACTACGTAACTATAATTCGGGAATCCCACTATCAGTTTTGTTGCTCTTCGTTGTGTCCTCTCCAGCATGTTTATATCCCCTCTACTTTAGTTAACAGTGACCTGAAATATTGTTTACTTGTTATTATAATTATAATAATTTCATCAGACTTCCATAGGCATACAATGTATTCGTTTCAATAACAACATTTATACTGTTGCAAGTGATTCCGTCATTTGTTTACTCATTGTTCAGGACTGACATCCATAAATAAAATACCAAATCTACATTTAACTTCATGACACTCACTTTTATCGACAGGGACTAATATGCTAGTATGTTATTTTTACTCTATCGAAGCCTGTATTTGCTAACACTGTTCTTTATTAAAGGATCAAATAATAATGAAATCTAATATAGAAGTTATGTTTATATACAATAAGCTCATACATGCAAAATTGTCTCCCTCTTTCTGCTTTATGGTCCTTCTCACTATTAAATACAAAGGAAGGAGAGTTGAACAGATGCATGAATAACCAAACCATCTTCTCGCCTGTTTAATCATCTTAAGCGATAGGGGACAGACGCCGATGTCTGTCATTCTAAAATGAGACATACAAAGAACATATTAAAATTAGCCTTTGATAGCAAAGACAAGATCTCTGAATAGAGGAGAAAACACTTTATTTTGTGCTGCTTAGGATTCCAATTATTTGTTAATATTAAACCTGTGTACTATAGATTGATTGATTGATTGATTGCATCTAATCTACTGAGCTCTCAATGGAGAACATATCTCCAACAAATACATGCCATTCTTCTCTCCAATCACCCCTCGCCTGTTTTGTGTGATCTATTCCAGCCCTCACCAAATCTTTCTTATCTCTTTTATGATTGTCTCGAGATCTCATTTCTATGTGCCTTTGTTCTTCGTCTATTTCTCATACTCAGTGGATTCCAAAACATAGACTATTTTGTAACGCTATAGGCTGGTTTCCTTTAATGTGTGCCTTATTCAACTCAAGTGTCTTCTCCTGATCTGCTATTGTTTGTTTTCAACAGTTCTACAAGAGTAAAACATTTCATCATTCTTGTCAGACGATAGTAAATTGTGCTTTAGAAAAGTAGTATGTAACTAGAGTCCATGATGATAACAAATGTGACTCTAAGACCAATCTGAGCAGAGAACCGTCTTCCACAGTATGTGCAAAAAAGATTCAGGACTGTTTACGCCATCGCATGATGTGGTGTGTCTTCTCAAACACTGAGTCCTTAGCCTATTCGAACTCAGGTCTCTTCTTTGCCTGTATTCCATGCTTAACCCTGCCCCTCCATGCAAGACGATCCATGACTTTACCATGATTTCAAATCAATGACCACATCGTATTATGCTTGCACACATTATTGTATTGAAGTAGTGGCCGGCCTTGAGACCTTTCCCCAACTGTAATTCCCCATAGAAAAGATCCTTCAGTATTCTGCCATCCTCCATTCTCTCTGATTTTCAATATCATGTAGATATGTCAAGACAGAAAAATATCAGGTTAAATTGTTAATAAAAATGTGCTGTGCTACCCTAAAAGTAAGGGAGCCAAGTAACATGAGCATCCGGTGAAACATACTGACCAATAGACTCCCCCCTCCCCCGCACACCCCCCCCCCCCCCAACTGCATCTCACAAACATGTGATGCTCATCAAAACTGGCTGTGTTACAGCAGCCTGGTCAACAAGATGGTGATTCTACTGAGTAATAAATATATCACAGCCGCAGCGATACAAAAACAGCCATTTTCTATGTGTTTTTATTGACTTGATTTTACTGAGAACCTTCACATTGTACTACAGTCAGAATGACCTAAGTTCACCTTCTGTAGGCCTCAGGATATAAAAAGAACCAATATATCCCACTACCAGAGAATTGTAGCATAATACTCAGGCATGCATGCCTAATTGATTTTTGTTTATGTCATGCTAGAAAACAAGTTAATATACAAAATCTACATTTTTTTGGTACAAGTTTTTATTAATGCTAAGATGTGTTTTTAAAAAATATTTTTGGGACTACATAATTTGTTTATTTAGGTTCTTTTGTGTACTGGCTTTTAAAAAATTCTTTATTTGTTTTTTTTGTTTTTTAATGGCAAACCTTAATTAAATATTAGAAATTTACAGATGCAAAAATTATTGTGGGCAGATGGAGAAATTTGTGTACTTAGAAGTAATGTTAGCATAGTTAGATCATAATAAATGAAGGAGTAAATTCTGTCATGAATACTGTAATGAATATAACATTTTTAATGAGCAAATTAAATTCTACAATCTGAAAGCTCGCGTAATCGCTGCATTTCCTCCAATGCTTTCTTTTGCATATAATATTACCAAATGTGAATAGCCAGGAATTTTCTCTGGATTCAATCGAAATGTGGTCACTTGCTTGGGATAAAGATGCTTGTGGCAAATGATGCAACTTTAAAAGTATGCTCAGGGCGGTTATGTGTGACCACAGCGGGCTTGGTGATTGTGACTGAACAAAGGAAACATTTTTAAAACGTTTTTCGGCAAAAGTTTTTGAATGACCTGTCTAGGATATATCAAAATTTGATAGATCAACCGGTCGCAATAGCTAAGGCTGAATACAAAATTTCAGCTGTCTAGGTTATTAGGAAAGTTGGTTAAAATAGGAGAAATAGAAGTCCACGAGTACACCGGTGATGTCATGTCATTAAAGCTTGTAAAATAAGAAGGAAAAAAAGCTACCAGGAAAACATTGCCATGAACTAAGAACTCCGCACAATCTGCTTCATACAACAACATCTAAGAATAAATGTAAACCTAACTGTAGTAAGTCATCTTTTTTTTCTTCTCGTTTGCCACGTTATTCGTTATGTTTACATGTGAAGTCCAGTTCTCTAGGTAAAGGTTGCTGTGGTGGACAGCTCTTCAAGGTTTCCAAGTATCTTTGGATAGAGACTCGTCTCTGCCAGTACTTAGAACCGGACATTGCTCCTGCTTGGGGGAATCAGTTGACGGTGCGAGCACCATACAATATTTTTTTTTTACTTTGTGCATTCTTATTTTAAAAAAAGCTTGACACATGGTTGCTGGCGCTACTGGGCCTGTAGTATCTCTGTCTTCAGCACCTGTTCTATGGCAGCCTGTGTTCCTCCTCCACACACACACGCATGCACGCACACACACACACCCCACCACCACCACTCCCCAATAAGGGCTTTGATTTCATCTTAACCTCGTTTGTATTCCATCTTACCTCCCCTGCTGGGTTTAAGACTCCACCTTCAGCAAAATTATTGGGAATATTAACATATTCCCTCAACATGTAGGCGAGTAGGTGATGCAGACTTGACAAGAAAGTCTATGAGACATAAGACTTTTGTATTCCGCAATCACTGTCCCATTTGGACCGCACTGTAAACTTTACTATGCTTGTGTCACAAGTTTGGAACCGACAAGGCATCAGTGTCGCCACCAAGGTAAAAGTGTAATGTGCTGAAGTGTTATCCACTCTGCTGCATGCCTGTGAAACATGGATAGTGTATAGCAGATATGCCAGACAGCTGAATCGCTTTCACTTGAGCTGCTCAGAATCAGGTGGCAGGACCAAGTTCCTCACTCTGAAATTCTTAGCAAAACTAATGTGTTGAGCCTCTGTTGACTTTTGCAAATAGCAGTTAAGATGGGACGGGACATATTGTTTGCATGCCAGATGAGTGCATCCACCAAGCAGCTATTCAACAATGAGCTCACAACAGGTAGACAGACATTCACCAGGGAGGAAGATGGGGGGGGGGAGAGGGCACAATAAGCGCTGCGGAGTCTCGAAAGCCTCTCTGAAAAACTATATTGATGTCACATCCTGAGAATTGCTTGCACAAAACCTGGCGAAACTAGTATCACCAAAGGTGTTCAGATTGTGGAGAGCTAAGCCATTATGGAGACTCAGCAAAAAAATGCTGCCCAAAAAAAAAAACAGAATATGGCACTTCAGAATTGGTCTTTTACTCTTTACAGCCATTATACACATAAGTATAAGTTTGATCACTCTGACATCTTCACTTGCAATGACCACCTATTAATTAATTAATTAATAGGTGAGGTAGACTTGGGCAGGTGAGACTATGTGACATAAGACATGCATTCCCGTACAGTGGTACAGTGTAAACTTTTGAATAAAGTAGTAGTTGTTGAATGGCCCCAATCAATGAATAGAATTACTCTTTTGACTGCCCTGGCAGGTTGTCGTAGCTTTCCTCAAATCCCGAGCGTGCTGAAGGTGGACCAGAGTCCTCCAGGCAGTTGTGCTATGTTTGGCTTGATCTGCGTGTCACTCACTTAACTATTACGGGGATCATGTCGATCCCTCACCTTGTTAGCCAGTAGTAATGCAGAGTAGTATATTTTGCCTGACCTTGACTACATGTTTGATCTGTATAGTGCGCCTGATCAGACGTTGTCGTTAGTCTTCCTCCCCAAAGTAAATTTGTAACGATTACAATGAAATGAATGGACTAAACAATAATGGAACACAACAATTCAACAATTATCAAACCAGTAAAAGCTGTGAGTCCGAGAGAAAATTCTTGTGGCTGCTGTCGCTAAGCTCAAAGGGACGACAGTGGTCGTTGGTGACGTCACAAACGTGATCATAATCTCCAATGTCATAGGGATCTTTTATTTTAAAACTGTTCCATCTGAGATCAGAACGTTTAATCGTATACTATCTGAGAATTTGAATATGTAGCATCTGGGAATTAAAATTATATTAGTAGTTTGCATATTGATGAAATGTCTAGGTGGAGAGTACAAATTGTCGGTTGCCATGGTAAAATAAAATGCTAAAGTTATCACAGATTTGTATTTCTTTAACAAAATTTAACTTGACGCCTTTATTCTGGTTTAGGAGAATTTGCAGAGTCTGTAGGGAACCAGTTTTTCATTCCAGCCGTGCATTCTCGCCCCAAAGTAACCAGCGGACTATTGAAATGTTCAATCACCCCAAACCCAACCCCACCCTCCGTGGTTGTGATTGCGATGGAGGTGACTGAGTCTGGGCTGTTAGCTATCTTTGTGTATCTGTCGGTGGAATCAACATGTTGAGCAGTGCATGAGCTGTAGCAGTCAGCGACCCACAGCTAACTGCTAGCGGCATGGCCAGAGCTACCAAGATCCTTCTACACTCCACGTGGTGATCCAGGATAACACTACAGGCTGCAACAAAGAACGCGAAGAAGCAATATGCGCCTGACTTGGTCTTTCGTTAACTTACGTCCTTCTCTAAACATCGTTGACCATTTCTTCACTGTTGTCTTCGACACACTTTTGTCACCATACACTGCCTTGCATTCTGCGATGAATGTCAACATCCTTAGCTGCTAGAAACCGAATCACCGCTCGCTGATCAACTCTGAACGGATTCCGTATCACTTCCGCCATGTTTTCAAAGGTCTGCTGAGGAAACTGTGAGTCGGAGCAGGGCCGTGCGGTAGATTTTCTCAGTATGATGCAAGTCTTCGAAATGCCGTCCCTAAAATATGTTTTCTTTACTAGAGCTACTCGGCTCTTGATGAACTTCTGATGATGTTCTGAAAATGATTAAATATGATGATGCTTATCATGCTATTAAAATAGGGTAGATAAAATAACGATAGAAATGAGTTACAAAGCTAGTAAGATTTGTAGGACAGAACATAATAAATAGCCAACGAGTATCTGTCAAATTGACAGCTAGCAGCCGTTTCGACATATGCCGTTCTTTAACTTGTTATTGTATTGTCTCCACTTCAACGAATATGAATTTAGTAAAAATAGAGCAATAAATGACGAACGCAAAAGTAGGCATATGCAAATATTTACTAAGCAACTCTTTCTCTATCACACACAGGACGCAAAAGTAGCCCAATTTTACCTAAATAACTCTCTATCTTGCAGTCACTTGCCACTTCTCGAGACAAACTAACATTAAAATAAAATATTGTCAATAATTGTAAGCGCAAAGCAGAACTATCAACAAGTAACACGTACAATTGTCTTCAGTTATAATTGCGGTCTCAGCTTTTAGGAGCGGCCGCGCGGTATATTACAAACAAAAATAATAGCTTGTCGCGCTGTCAGATCAAAAGTCTTTCAGAGAGCGCTCGCCAACGATGCACCTGCATCTGCACCAGAAACCGAAATCAAAGGTAACCGAAAGCGCTTAGGCAGAGGCGTGCGATAAATCATAAATCGTATACATCAATATCGGAATAACGTAAACCAATATAGAAAAGCGTTGCGTAAAGATTTTTAATTATTGAATGGTTCAAATTGTATTTTGATTTCGCTGCGTATGGTCGCCCCCTTACGGTGCCGCCTGATGCGACCGCCTCTCTATATCATAGCACGGCACGGCTCTGTACACCACTCAGAGTACTCCTTATTTATGCCCACTCTCTGCCTTCTTCCCGTTTATCAATTTTCAATCCATTCGGATTAAATTAAGCGTACTAAAGCCATCGATAGATGGTACTACAGTGCTAAAACTACCAAGCATGTTCAGGGACACACACGCCATGCTTCTGACAGTGGTGCATTTTTTAAAGAAAAATATAGATTAATACTGTTTAAGTAATACAATATATTTTAATTGGTACGTTATGTTATGTAGAAATGAAGGTGGATTAGTTCCTAGTTAAAATTTGTTAACATAAAATTGCATGACTGTAGTCTGACTGGTTAAATTATTGACTTGACTGGTAAGTCACCCTAAAATTTGTCAAGTCCTGAGCATGAGGGGAGGAAATTCGAATTTCTCTGTAAGACTTTGGGAGCGGAATAGATGTCTAGTTAATTTCTCAAACAACGCCAACGGCGTTAATGATATTCAAGGTCAACTCGTGAAGCGTTTAAAACATTTTGCGTCACAAAAGAAACAGAAAAGAAGATATTAAGAGACAAGTAGACACAACATCAGTGGTAGACAGCAAACCAAATGTTTCGGCCACGAAAGATGGCACCTAACAGTCCGTGGGTACATCTTTGCTTTCATGTTTTAGTCCGTTATAGATGTCCCCAGGCCACACTAGTCAACGATTTACACTTGTGTCCACGGTAACGTGTTGCTGTTTTCCATTTGGATTAGTCAGTTCGTTCATTTTGTGATGTTTTTTTTTCACCCTCAGAAAGCAATGCAATACAGATACAATGGGTCGCCCACAAAAAAGGGAATAGCAGAAATAACTGAAGCAGTGTAGATCTCCATGTATGAAAGACACAAGCAGGCCAAAAAGCGAAAAGATGAAAAAGCATAACCAAAAATGTGCTGACTTCGATCCCGCATAGGCAGACAAGCAAATCAAACGTATCGACCTTGTAAGACAAGGATTATACTAAAATCAAGATAAACTCGAGGATTCTGGACTTACTGTGTTCAAAAGTATCCGACCTTTGGGCCGGAAAAATACAATTATTCACCTGGAGGTTAGAAATCCCAATCCCCTTCAATGTAATCTCCTTGAGACTCCACACACTTCTCCTTGGGACGCCACACACTTCTCCTTGGGACTCCACACACTTCTCCTTGGGACGCCACACACTTCTCCTTGGGGCTAAACACACTTCTTCTTGGGACTAAACACACTTCTCCTTGGGACTCCACACACGCCTTCTTGGGACTCCACACACTTCTCCTTGGGACTCCACACACTTCTCCTTGGGACTAAACACACTTCTTCTTGGGACTCCACACACTTCTCCTTTTGACTCCACACACTTCTCCTTGGGACTAAACACACGTCTTCTTGGGACTCCACACACTTCTCCGTTTGACTCCACACACTTCTCCTTGGGACTCCACACACTTCTCCTTGGGACTAAACACACTTCTTCTTGGGACTCCACACACTTCTCCTTTTGACTCCACACACTTCTCCGTGGGACTAAACACACTTCTTCTTGGGACTAAACACACTTCTTCTTGGGACTCCACACACTTCTCCTTGGGACTCCACACACTTCTCCTTGGGACTAAACACACTTCTTCTTGGGACTAAACACACTTCTTCTTGGGACTAAACACACTTCTTCTTGGGACTCCACACACTTCTCCTTGGGACCCCACACACTTCTCCTTGGGACTAAACACACTTCTTCTTGGGACTCCACACACTTCTCCTTGGGACTCCACATACTTCTCATTGAGACTCCACACACTGCTCCTTGAGACTTCACACACTTCTCCCAGCGATCTTCTCGCCATTGTTGGAAGTATTTTAGGAAGGCCTCTTTGGGAGTAGAGTACAGCTGGGTCGTTACTTTCTGCACAATGCCTTCTCGTGACTCAAATAGTGTCCTTTTCAGCGGAAGTTTAACTTGAGGAACAACCAACAATTGCAAGGAGCCATGTCGGGAGAATAGGGATCCTGGCAAACCAGAGGAAAGTTGTGTTTGGCCAAGAGCGCCTGAATCAGCGCTTGTATGTGTGTATATGTGTGTGTGAGTGTATGGCTTGGCTTGACTTCGTTCTTTCTCAATCTCCCGCTACCAAATCCTGAAAAGGGATTAAGTAACTGAATGTAGTCCAGAGAAAGGAATGCGTTGTATCGTAGTTTACAGATTGACTGCGATATTTGCACTTTTCGGTCAGACACATCCGACTTCAGCAGATATTTTTGAGTACCAGGTTAGCCTTCCCTCTTCGATCCCTTCTTCTTAGCCAGTCTGCTCTACTGCAGCCTGTTATCCAGTATGTGAAAATTAACTGGGCCTGTGTTTCCACTGTTTAGTATCGGAGAAAGTGCACTTCACAATTCACTAAAGGATCACAGCTACCCACGCAAGGGGATCTGGGTCATGTTTACGGTCAGAAAATCACCGGTGCATGACGCGGTAACGACCCTGCCATGAACCGATCAGCGGGAGAAAACGGTTTAACAGCAGCCGTAAAAACCATCAAATATTCGAGAACCCATCTCTTAGGGCTACGACTCGCAATATCATCATGCACAAACAAACTACTCAAACATCTGCGGGAACACAACATCCTCCACACACAAAAACAACTTGTCCGCACAAAATAGAAGGACAAGGAAGCCAAAAACCAAAAGGGGAAGAAGAGGTGGAATAAAAAAGTTTAGAGAAATCTACACGGTGCTCGGCACTACAAAGACAGCCACAAATATCACACCGACATATACGAAAAGGAGTACTCATCAAACTCTCGCTCCTCGCGAGGCAGCGGAGTACAGAGTTCCCTCTCTGGATCCCACATGGACCTTGGTCAACACACCCTCCGTCCAGTCAACACAGTTGCGCACAAAGTATGAGACTAAAGTTAGGCCTAAAATAGGGTGCTATAGAGGATGTAGTCAAAGGGGAGAGTTTGGGTCAGAGAAGTGGGAATTAAGTAGTGGAAAAGCAAACATTAAAATGATGCAGCAAAAACAAAAAGTGGAAAAACAACAAAACTGCAAACTAAAATGTTTTAATGCAAATGTGAGAAGCATAGTAAATAAAAGAGAAAAACTGGAACTGTATGTAGAGGAAGAAAACCCAGATATAATAGGGTTAACAGAATCATGGGTATATGAGGACATTGCAGATGGTGAACTTGACATAGAGTAATATACAATGTTAAGGAAAAATAAGGTAGTTGGAGACAAGGCTAAGGGGGGGGGGGGGTGGTGTTTTATTATACTGTATAAATTCTGTTAATATAACGAGCAGAGAGGATTTATCATGTGGTAACACAAATGAAAGTGAATGGGGTGAAATAGAAAGTGAGGGTGAAAAAACTGTGATTGGAGTATGCTATAGATGTCCATCAAGTCAAAAGGAGAAAGATGAGGAGCTGATTAGTAGCATAGCAAAGGCAGGAGAGAGGAAATTATTATTAATGGAGGATTTCAACTTTCCAGAAATAAAATGGGATATGGCAGAAGCACTTGTAGAGTCAAAACCTTTTGTTAAGTGCATAACTGACAATTTTTAAATTCAACATGTAGAAGCAGCCACCAAAGGCAAAAACATACTCAACCTAGTTTTTATTTCAGAGGAAAATATGATTGAAAACATTACCGTTGGGGAACTGTTTGGCTCAAGTGACCATCAAATCATCCGATGGGATCTTATTGCAGGAAAAGAAGTAAACATAAACACGCGAACATATGACTACTCTACGACAGATGTTAAGAGGATGAAAGAGGCAGCGAACCACATAATCTGGGAAGATATTCTCGGAGGAACAGATGTTAAACATTAGTGGGAGAGTTTTAAAACAGTTCTCGAAACGCTAAAAGAGGAATGTGTTCCATATAGGGAGGTTAACCCCAAGCGTAAACAGTGGATTACTAGAATTGTAGTTAAATGTAGAAGAGCTAAAAATAAAGCATGGAAAAATATATAGAGGCAGATAAATTAAAAGAAACATATTTACAATATTTGGACAAGCAATACTAATCTCAGAAAGTGAATAAAACAGCAAAAATAGACTTAGAAAAGAAACTTGATCAGAGGATCAAAACTGATAGTAAAAGCTTCTTCTCCTATGTTAGAAATAAACAGAGATCGAATGACAAAGTATGCCCTCTCATAGACAGCACAGGGAAAAAAATAAGTGAGAATAGGGAGGCAGCAAATCTACTCAATCACTACTTTGGCACAGTGTACACAAAAGAGGACTGCTCCAAGATCCCAGAGCCTACAGATATTTTTCAAAGACACATGGATACAGCAGGATTAGGATCAATCTGTATTACAGAGGAAATGGTTTTTAAAAAAATTGGAGGGGTTGAAAGTGGATAAATGTCCAGGTCAAGATGGTATTCATCCAAAATTGATGTTTGAAATTAGAGACCAATTAGCAAAACCATTGGCTATATTATGTTCTCAATCACTTGCACAAGGGAATGTTCCACGGGATTGGAAAGATGTGGGAGTGATCCCCTTTTTTCAAAACGGGCAAAAAGCAGATCCAGCAAACTATAGACCTGTGAGCTTAACGAGCATAGTCTGTAAATTGTTAGAGTCAATAATCAAAGAAAACATTGTAATGCATTTAGACAAATTTAATCTCATTAGAAATAGTCAGCATGGGTTTACCAGAGGGAGATCATGCTTAACAAATCTATTAGAATTCACGGAGGAGGTTACCAAAATGTTAGATAAAGGGGAGCCAGTGGACGTTATTTATCTAGATTTTCCAAATCCTTTGAAAGAGTACCTTATCAAAGATTATTTCGAAAGTTAAAATCACGTGGAATAGGCGGGAAAGTTGCCAATTGGATTGAAAATTGGTTAGCGGGAAGAAGGCAAAGGGTGGGTATAAGGAATACTCTGAGTGGTGTGAAGCGAAAAGTGGAGTGCCACAGGGCTCGGTTTTGGGACCAATTTTATTCTTGATATATATAAATGATTCGGACATAGGTATGGGATTCATTATTGCAAAAATTTGCTGATGACACAAAACTATGCAGTAGTGTCTCATCTAAAGCAGAAGTGGATATATTGAGGTCGGATTTAGATAAAATTCGAGAATGGTCTGTAAGCTGGCAAATGGAGTTTAATGTAGATAAATGTACAGTTATGCACATGGGTAGATCCAATATGGAACATAATTACAGAATGGGAGAGAACAATATTAGAAAGATAGATAAAGAAAGGGACTTAGGAGTTATAATAGATCATACATGTAAGGTGAGGGAGCAAGTTCAGGTAGCAGTAAAAAAGGCAAATGCAATATTAGGGATGATAAAAAGAAATATTAAACATAGAAGCTAGGAAGTGATAGTCCAACTGTATAAAGCATTAGTTAGACCTAGATTGGAGTACTGTGTACAGGTGTGGAGTCCTTATCAGAGAGGGGATATAAACATGCTGGAAAGAATTTAAAAAAGTGGGATTCCAGAATTACAGTTATGAGGAAAGATTAAAAAGAACAGGCTTACAGTGTCTAGAAGAGAGAAGAATTCGTGGTGACTTAATACAGGTGTATAAGATGATCAGAGGAATGGATAAATTAGACTATAACAAGTTTTTTTTAAATACAACCACCAACAAGAACAAGAGGGCACAGCTACAAGTTGAGTAAGGAGAGGTCTATATTAGATATTAGGAAGTATTTTTTTAGCCAGAGAGTTGTGAATGCTTGGAATGCATTGCCAAGGGAGGTGGTGGATGCTGGGACGGTTAATGCATTTAAGAATAGATTGGATGCGTACAGATTCTAGAGCAAGGTGGTGTAAATGGAACTAGTTGTATACAGACTCTGCAGAGTCTTCTAAGCCATTATAAAGACGTTAAGTTAAGTTATCACTTCGTGGAGGTGTAGAAAGGTCTTGGTAGCTCTGGTTAGCTGGCCCTGATGCTAGCTGTCAGCTATGGATCGCTGACCACTGCAGCTCATGTGCTGCTCAGCGTCTTGATCCCGTATGTGCGTATGAGTGTATGTGTGTGTGTATGTGAGTGTGTACGTGTAGTTTCAGTATTTATATCATCAAATGAAATACCGTGCCCAACCCAAACATTCTATAACATTATCGGCGAACTCAATTTCAGTAATTTCGCGACAAATTTAGAAATGATTCAAAATATTGATGTCAGAATCGGGAAAGCCTTCTTCTGACGTATTGGGAAAAAATATAGATACAACATAGATATAGAATGTGAGAACATTCTATTTTTAGCCATGACTGATAAAGGGAGGGAACTCCACCTAAGATTAAATCTGTGATTAAACAGTTGAGCTGTTCTTATAAACAGCTCATGAAACTAGCACAGGATGAAATTGTTTTTAAAAAAATGTACACACAGGAAAGGTTTCGGGGTGTTCTTCTTCTTCATATTCCTCCTCTTCTTCTTCTTTTTCGTCTTCTTCTTCTTCTTCTTCTTCTTCTTCTTACTCTCCTTCTTCTTCTTCTTCTTCTTCTTCTTCTTCTTCTTCTTATTCTTATTCTTCTTCCTCTTCTTCTACTACTACTACTACTACTACTACTACTACTACTACTACTACTACTACTACTACTACTACTTCTTCTTCTTCTTCTTCTTATTCTTATTCTTCTTCTCAGTCGTTTCTTTTTAATGTCTACACGTGAAGTCTGGTCCTCTAGATTCAGGTATTTATTTACTTTCCATGTCCAAGCGCAACCCTATACATTATTTATCCAGTATTCAGTATATATTAAGGTTATTGTGTTGGAAAGTTCGTCAAGGCTTCCAAATAGCTTTATTGAGGTTCGTCTCCGCGAGTTAGTGCTTAAAACTTATTTGCCTAATCATATTAGTCTTGCAAACTCCAAGGACAATTATGTAATTGGTGTTCCGTAAGACAGTTTATTGGTTGTTTCATCGTCATTATTGCAACTTCTGCGAAATTGCTTAGACCAGACTGTACCGACTATTGATGTTCTGATGTTCCCTAGATCAATTAGCTACGCAGAGGCGATAACACTATTGCAGCCAGCAGAAGTGAACACCACACGGACAATGTAAATCAAACAAAAACCTTTCTGAAGTCGGATGTGTTGGACCGAAAGGTGCAAATATCGCAGTCAAACTATAAACTACGACACAACGCATTCCGTTCTCTGGACGGAATTCTGCTACTTAGGAGCGTGTCAGAGTTGGGTAGCGGGAGATTGAGAACGAATGAAGCCAAGCCAAGGCTAAGCCAAACAAAAACTAGCCAGAGAGCTATTTACACACAAAAAACTGCCACTCTATGGTCAGTAATAGCTAAAAAGGTTTGCAGCGGCTCTACTGTAAGGTTGCATTATCCTAGGGTCATTCATGACTGAAAGGGCTACACTTCATGGTCGCATCATCCTATAATCAGTCATGAATGAAATGGCTACATTCCATGTTCGCATCATTCTATAATCAGTCATAACTGATAAAGGTAACTATGAACTGTATAAGTATTCATAATTTTATGTGTTCTATAAATTGATAAACCGAATATACGAGGGACTACAGTAAAGGTCCCTATCAATAATAGACGAAATACAAGACAGGTTAAATGTTGATGTTACAAGTGCCACTCGCATTTGAATTAGGCTCTGTTTACGACTTTCTATGGTGGCTAGTTACAGTTGCTCTCCTCACATCCCGAGGCGTACTTGAGAAGGTAGACCAGGGTGCTCCTGGCTGTAGTACAGCGCGAGACACCTCAGCAAGATCACCATTAAAGGGATCGCAATGTCGATACCCACTCTGTTAGACAAACGGTCATGAAACATACAGTTTCCAAGGAAAAACTTCGGAAGTGAGGTGGTTGTTCCTTGCTGAGCATGTGTCCCCTGAACCTGACTAACATAGTCTGATCAGTATGTTTCACCTGACCCTGACTAACATAGTCTGATCAGTATGTTTCACCTGACCCTGACTAACATAGTCTAATCAGTATGTTTCACCTGACCCTGACTAACATAGTCTGATCAGTATGTTTCACCTGACCCTGACTAACATAGTCTGATCAGCATGTTTCACCTGACTAACATAGTCTGATCAGTATGTTTCACCTGACCCTGACTAACATAGTCTGATCAGTATGTTTCACCTGACCCTGACTAACATAGTCTGATCAGCATGTTTCACTTGACTAACATTGTCTGATCAGTATGTTTCACCTGACTCTGACTAACATAGTCTGATCAGTATGTTTCACCTGACTAACATTATCTGATCAGTATTTATCACCTGACTAACATAGTAGGATCCGTATGTTTCCCCTGACTAACATAGTCTGATCAGTATGTTTCACCTGACCCTGACTAACATAGTCTAATCAGCATGTTTCACCTGACTAACATAGTCGAATCCGTATGTTTCCCCTGACCCTGACTAGCATAGTCTGATCCGTATGTTTTGCCTGGCCGGACATATGTCTTCTCTCCCCAGATTCAAAGGTAATTTTACAGTAGAACAGGTAACAGGTCGGTACCAAATGACGTGATATACCAACGGTGTTATTTCCATGTAAAGACACATTTATCAATCAATGAATACAAGTCCTTCTACTCCATTGTGTGCATAGACCTTCAACAAATAGTCGCTCGACCTGTTTCAGCCATATTTACGACTGTCCAGAAACATTCCTGTTTACCCCCACTTCAAATTTCCAGACGTGCGTACCTTAGTCTGCCCCTATGCCAATTTCCCATTGGTTTCTAGAACAAATACTGCCTAGAAATGCTAACAGCATCCTTCCTCAAGACATAACCAGACCAGCCTCAAAAGTTTCTCATTTTTTATTTCACAATTAGTCATTTATCCAGCTTGCACCAATGCATTTGTAGTTCAGTCATCAAACACAAGTTTTTGAAAATAAATGCGTGTACGAAGAAGAAGAAGAAGAAGAAGAAGAAAAAGAAGAAGAAGAAGAAGAAAATAAATGCAACTGTCAATGGTAGAATTGGTCTGGGAGTCACCCATCCCCCTCTTCAGAATGTAGAGTCTATCACATACCTTGGCAGCAATATAGACATATTAGGAGGTACAGAAAACGATGTTCAGATAGGAATACAGAAAGTGAGAACAGCTTTCATTGCATTGGGGACATGTGGATGTCAAAAGAAATTAATACTAGCACCAAATACAAATCGTCGACTCTACCGTGAAATCTGTTCTATTCTATGGCTCTGACATATGGGGGAAAACAAAGGTACTTTTTAAAAAAGATACAGACTTTCGTCAATGGTTGCCTGTGCAGAATACAAGTGTGGACATGGTACGACAAGATCACCAACGTGGAACTGATGGGGAGAACGGGATAAATAACAGTGGAGCGTGAAATACGGGGGAGACGATGACGACGGATAGGTCACACAATATGGAAATCAGTTGATAACATTACCATACAATCTCTGTTCTGGAATCCACAGGGCAAGAGAAGAAGACCTAGCCACTCATAGAAGAGAGAGCTGGATGCAAATATCAAGGAAGCAGTCATATCGCTGGACATAACTGACACATATCGCTCATGATAGGAAGACTCGACAAGTATTTGTTGAGGTCCTATGCTTCACAGGGAGTTGACTGGTTGTTTTTTTTTAAATTGATTGATAGGTTGATTGATCATACATTTAGTAAAAGTATGTGGACTGTACACCTGCCTTCTTGAGTGAGAACAGCATTGCTAGGTCTTTGTTTGTTTGTGTGATATTAATCCTCGTGCGTGGACCCCAGAGGTACACCGAGCGTGGACCCCAGAGGTACACCGAGCGTGGACCCCAGAGGTACACCGAGCGTGGACCCCAGAGGTACACCAAGCGTGGACCCCAGAGGTACACCGAGCGTGGACCCCCATCAACCTCCTTACTAAGGATATAATTTGTCCACTGAACCCTGCTAAACATATCGTAAAAGTCAACTAAGTAAGGTAGTGTTTGGGGCTGGCAAACGTGTCGTGTAACACAAAGTGAAAAAGTAATTATCACTTCATTCTCACGTACATGCTCTGACGGGTGTTTCCTGCAATGCGGCCAATTGTAGAGCCGATCCCGTGCCCCGCGTGTGGTAAGATATTGGATATCTTGTTATATTAAGCAAGAACAGGTGAAGCATAATGATCAGGACCCCAACCCACGTACCAGTCTCCCTGGAAACAGCCTGTGTCAAAACAGGTCAACTGCAACCCCCATAATGGTGAGCTTTCTGAGAAACCTCACATTACACTACAGTCAGGATGACCACCGTCAATTTTCTCGAATGCGCCTCTAGGTGTAAGAGGAGCCACTATAACATGCAACAAAAGAAACGTCAAGATTA